>JAQFZO010000245.1:0-30337 GCA_034695885.1 Geophilus flavus
AAAATAATTAAAACTATTCATTAAATCATAATTCATAAACAATGAAAAAAATGTCAGTGCGCAATGTGACTTAATAACCGTTTTTCTGCTTCTAATTTATCCATCCGCTTCCATAATTTATTGACCAGAGCTTCTTGTTCTTGTTCCAACGTATTTTCCAACTCGACTTTCTCTCGTCTCAGCTTTAAACGAAATTAATCTCAATTGTAAAAACCAAAAAAAAATCAAATTCAATAATTAAAAAAAAATCCAATCGCCACCTGCTCTAAATTGGCTTGCTTAGCTAACGTTTCTGCCTCTAATTTCTCGATTTTTCGCATCAATTTATTCACCAAGCATTCTTGTTCTTGTTCTAACGTTTGCTCCAATTGGACCTTTTCCTGTCGCAACTGCAAAGCATAAATCAGAGTTAAAGTCAATAAAATAAGAAATTAACTCGTAAATTTGACAAACCTGGTTAAGTTTCCGCGATAAATCATTCGTAAGACACTCTTCTTCTTGCTCATAATTCAACGCCAACGTTTCCTTCTCTTTTTTTAAAGCTTGTATCTTCTTCAAAAGTGTATTACTAATAAACTCTTCTTCTTGTTCTGCTTTAGCTTGCTGTAATTAACGCGATAAACGTGTAAACATTTATTATTAACCGATCGAAATTTAATCTCTCGAGTAAACAAGTTTTAATTTAGCCAAAAGGTTATCTAGATGCGCAGGAATAAAGGTGAAACGGCAATTTTTTACGGGGTTAACGTAGAAAATACGTTAAATGAGTTTTTATGGTGAGAAAAGCATGAGGATTTACTCACACTGGCTTGACGCAGAGCACGGTTTTCTTCGTGCAACGATTTCACGATAGATTTAAATGAGTCTAATGAAAAATAACTGACGATCAATCACTGTTTTGAACGACTCGAATTACTAATGTGACGATCAAACGGTCAACTCTGGTGGCATAAACCGACTCGTTCGTCTGCACTATAATTCGTGTGTATAAACTAGGATCGTCTGAAAAAACCAGTATTTGGTATTATATATTATTTGGGTAGTTAAAAATAAAACTAAAATCGTTTAATATTTAATAATTGAGGGCTCTTGAGTGAATTTTGAGAGGGTTTTGAAAGGTTTTGTGGCTAAAAACAATTCAAAACCTGTCTAAAACCATCTAAATCCAACAAAATCCATCTAAAATCACCCCAAAACGCACAAAACCGATAACCGGTACCAATACCGTATAAATTAAAAAACAGTGAACGGTAGAGGGTAAAAAATAAAAAATTTCGGTTTTTCGATATCGGTAAATGTCAGTAGAGAAACCCTAATCGTCATTTATTTTTTATTTATTTTATGGATATAAAACAAGAGTGTCGGATAACCGAAAGTCGGATACTCGGAGTTCTATTGTATTTTGATTTTTATAAAAAATTTCTCTCAGAACGATGAAAACGAACGTCTTTCTATTCGTGGCAGAGAACGAATGTAAGTAGGGTTAAATTACTCGATTCAGTTTTTCAATGAAGTTTTTTTTATTAGTGTTAGTAAGCCAACGAAGCGAGCGTATAATTTCCCGCCTGCTCCGAAGCCGAAGCCTAAAAAAGTGAAGAGTTCGATTAACGACGGCGATGTTCAGAAGATCGAGTCACCGCAGAATTCGACTTTATCCGATGGAAATACGTCACCAAAAAAGGACACAAATCAGCGTGCTTCCGCACCACAAATCAGTGGGAAAAAGAATACAAAAAGCCAAAATTTAGCGAAGAAGAATCATGATCATGATTTGGATGAAAATTCGAAAACGTGTGAAATCACCGATGGAAATGCATCGTGTGTGCCACAAGTCAGTGGGGTAAAGAGAAGAAAAAGCACGAATTTAGCGAAGAACAATCACGATTTGAGTTTAAAACAAGATGCGAAACCCAGTAATCGAACAGGAAAAATTCAAAGTGTATTATTAAAATCTGATTCGGTTTTGAATTCTTTAGAAAATCAAGAAAATAACAATTCTTTAAAAGACAAAGTTGTGCCAGTTAAAGGTAAAATTGTGGAAGATAACGCTACGCCCAGTACCAGTAAGGATTCTGGAATTCCTGATGAAAGTAATAATTTAATTGTATTATTTATATTATTATAAATTATAACTAGTTTGTTAACTATTTTAAATTTTGCATATTGACAGATATAATTCTGTGGGCTCGCGATTCTGCTATCAGTGTAGAGGAAATTACGGATTTAGATGTAGTCTTACATTGTATGAATCAGACAATTCAAGAGTAAGGATGTGATGTGACTATTCTTAACAAAATTGTGTTCATTTCAATAGCCAGTATGCTGCATGTCAAAAAACGATATAGTTATGACTTGAACGAGTCTAACAAACGTTATATAATTGTCATTTTAATTTGTGATTGCGTTGTTAAAAATGTTACAATGTTTCACCGCAAGCACAAATTAATGGGACAGTTATATAATGTCTGTTAAACTAATTTATCGGTGTTTCCCAAATGATGTTGCATGGAATCCTGGGGTTTTGAGAGATGAAATTAAAGGTTCTGCAAAAATATTTCACTCTCCTCATTTAAATTTTGATGTTTTTTTTGGTAATTTTTTTAAAATTTTGAAGATATTTTATCTATAACCAAAAAAATTTTCACCGGTGTATTTGTTTATTTTGTGGACTATGGGTTCCGTGGCCAAATTAAATTGGGAAACGCTGTCTCAAGATTTTACGATATTATTTTCTGTTCCAAAATTGATTTATTTTTTAATCTTTTCTTTTTTAGACACAAAACACACAAGGGGATTAAAAAGAACACACTAAAGGATTTAAATTTATTTCAAAATATGCTGAATCAAACATTCAAACAAATGGTAAAAAGATTTTAATAAAAATTTTCCGATGGTAATTTTCTCATAGAAATCGATGTTTTTTTTTAGATAAATAAAGAAACTGTTGAAGGCAAGAAAACTTCTATTGCACTCGAAAAGTGGCAAGAAGTTGTCGATTCGTTACATGAAGCTGATGAGGAAGAGGAAATGTAAATGAAAACACAATTTCACTCGACTTGTTTATTTTTTTTTTTATTTATTTTATAGATTGCTGCAGGAATTGGCTCAGAGCGAGGAAAAACTGGAAAAAGAAAAGTGCCTTAAAGAAAAACGTGAATCTCTTAATTGTGATTTGTCAAAATGTGAAGAGTATATCCAAAAGTTGAGACGATTAACAAGTTCGGTTTGATGGCTATTATTATTTTCATTTATTTATTTATTTACTTATTTATTCATTTATGTCTGAAGTAAAGTTATTGATTTCATATTATTTATCTGTCAGCCATGTTATTTTGTTTTAAAATGTAACCATTAATAATTACGACTGTAACAAGTTGTTTTAACACGAAAAAAAAGTTTTTATATAATGTCTAACTAATAAATGCATTTATTTAACAATTTACCAAATTTTCTTATTCTTTTCGTTAATTGCATAACGAAAGTTCGTGTTTTTCATGCGAGATGTCGCTCGAGATTCAGTTGTGTCGTCAATGAAAACCTGTTTATCTTCATAGTTTCTACCATAATGGCCTGCAAACCAACCTACGAGAGCTATTTGTATTTATCTGCGTAGCGAACTTGATTAGATATAAAAATAGAAGTATAAAAATTTTCGCTTTGCGGTGTCAGACTATCGGCAGAAAGCTAAACCAAGTTTTCCCGATAAGGAATCTTTGCAAATGGCGTCGGACGATGAGGTACGTAATCTCTTTGAATAAAATCAACTACTTTTATGATTAAACACCGTTATACATTTATTTGTGCATGATAAAAGTGCAATATAACATTTTACTGAGAACTAACAGCTTGTTATCGAGATAAAGCAAAATTCCAATATTGAATGTTTTTACGCGGTGGAAAGGAAAATGGTGGTTGATGCGAACTTGTTTATTTTTTACAAGTACGAATGCACTTTTTGTCTTGACACTACACGTTTTTTTAAAATAATAGTTTATAAATGCATATTGCACATGGAGTTTTTTCTGCGTTACTTATTTATGTTTTATTTATTTTAAAAACAGGATCTGGATTTGCAAGAACTACGCAATGCAGTTTTGGCGACCTTAAAACCTGTGAGTATTCTACCAATTTTACAAAACTTTTCCATTTTTTATTATTTAAAAATAACTAAAATAATTTTTCTTGTTCAGTCTCCCGTGCAAAAGAAAGATGAGGAAGATTTGGACGATTTAAGACGTGCTGCTCTTTGTTCCAAAAGGCCATTCGAAAGAAAACAATACGTAAATATCTCAATGAATTCCTGTAAACTAACATTCAGCTGTCAATAACTCTTTTATTTATTTTTTTAAATTTAGAATTTTCCATCAATCGATGGCTATTCAAAAACACAATTTCCACATCTTAATGATAGGGTTTGTATTTTATTATGGAATTAAGTGATAAAGTTGTTATTAAGTTTATGCTAAATATTATTTACAGTTTTGTTGGAGGCGGCCCAATTCGAATTTAATAGAAATCCAAACGGTTCCACTAGAAGACGAGACAAATGACTCCATTCCTTGCGATTCCTTCCGTCCAGTAAATTCATCCAATTTTGTAGTTAAAGAAGAACCAGCATTACAGCCTAAAGACAACAAACCAAAGCGTAATTATCAACATTAAACTACTCCATTTATTCGACCCCCCAAATTCCCTGATTTGACCCCCAAAAAAATCCCTGACTTTTTCCATGAAATAACTTTCTCATCCCCTCCAAAAAAAACCTAGATTTTACCCATTTTTCCTACTCCCAATTGTTTACTGCGTTTTATTCCAAAGCCAATACTTTAACGATTTCAGGCGATTTTCCGCCATTTCAGAACGAATTCAAATGATTTTCTGAACGATTTCAAAGCTTTTCAAATGATTTTCAAAGTAAATTTCCACATAATTTCCAAAACGATTTCGATGTGAATTTCACCATTTACGAACGATTTAAAATCTATCGGAAATGCACTTGAAAATTGTTTGAAAATGTATCGGAATTCGGAAATTCACTTTTGAAATATGTTAGTTTAAAATCACTGTAAAATCGTTCCGAAATGGCAGGAATTCATTTGAAAATCGTTCGGAAATTCACTTTGAAATATTTTAGAAACCTGAGAAAATTTACTTTGAAATCGTTGAGGTAAAAAAGCAGTGAAAAATTGCATGTAGGAAAAGTGGGGTAAAATCTAGGTTTTTTTTTTTTTTTGACGGGAAGAAATTGGGGATAGAAAAAGTTATTTCATGGGAAAATTCAGTGTTTTTTTGGAGAGAAAATCAGGGAATTTGGGGGTGAAATAATTTATCCCCATTCAAAAATTACAAATTCTAATTTTATTTTTTATTTATTTTAGGGTCTAGCAAGTTTAGTCGGTTCGAATCCGATTCCGACAGCGATTCCGATAACGACGATTATGATTTTCTCATAAGTACGTCGTCGAATGATTCTGCTAAGGATGAAGATGACGGAAGTGCCATAGAAATGAATCAATCTCCACAAGAAGAAGAAGAGGAGGAGGAGGAAGATGAAGAAAATTCACTCGACCAAACCGCTTCCCAGAGTTCCGACAAAGAAAACGAGGACAACGAGTCGACATCCTCGCTAAATAATTGTGATGAATCAACAAACTTAGTGTCAAAAAGTTGTGATAAAAAAGATAAATCTGAAAGTGAATGCAGCACGCCTACGAGGGACGAAAATACGAGGCATCATCATCAAAGGACGAATAAAACCCAGGAAAATGTTACTGAGGACAAAACGACAAGTGAACAAACAGATTTGGATTCGGAACGAGCGAGGATGGAAGCGCGAAAACGGAAATTCGAGTCGAAACAGTGCGTGATTGCGGACAAAAGCAGGAAAATTTCCCTCAAGAAAATCGTCGGTTCGTCCAGGAAGGCATCGGTCGATAGGAAATCGAATTCCGATTCGGATGAAACGCCCGTGCGCAAAGAAAGGAGTCATCGAAGACGCACCGATGCGCCGGCGCAGAGTAGAACTTCGGGTGCCTCTAGTGCAGCTATCAGTTTCGCCGACACGACTGAAGATTTGAGAGTCAGTTTGAAGCAAAGGAGGGAGGAGAGGAAGAACGGAAGACGGAAACGTAGGCGAAAAGAAGCCTCGCCTAGTCCTAGTCGCGTTAGTCCCGTGCTTAAATCCGTGTTGAGCGTCGTTAAAATGGAGTCGCAGAAGAAAAGGAAAAAGGAAAAACGGGCTGAACGATCGCGGAGGAATAAAAATAGAAATAAATCACCTTCGCCTCCTTTGAATGAAGGTAACCTATCGGTGATGGAGGTTTTCAAATACTTTTTGTCTTGTAAAACTGGTTTTCGGAATAGTCATTATCAAATTAACCGCAGTTATTTTCGTAATTTAAAAAAATAAATAAAACTTGTATAATTTCTTGTAATTGGAAACAGTTGTGAAAAGTTTTGGGGGTAAATAATCATTCAAATTCCTTCAAAAACCAACGAAAATCATCAAAAATCACCTAAAACCATCCAAAAATCACCCAAAACCCAACGAAAATCACCCAAAAGCTTAACAAAACCACTTAAATACCCCTGTACTTAACACTTGTATCTATACTAAATAAAAAACAGTTTTCGGTATTTTAAAATAAATCCTAAAACAAAAATACTATGAGAAACCTTAATCTTGAATTATTTTTATTTTCTCAAAGGTAAATCGCATCAAAACGGAACAAAACTTCCAGTGCGTTTACGGTTGGGCCATCCCGTCAATAACACAAAAGATGACGGAAGTGACTTGGATCGATCAGCATCCTCATCTCGAAAACGAGAGAGAAAAAGGAGCCTAAAGTCATCGAAAAGAAGCCGGAAAGAGTTGTCGACCGGGGTCAGTGACCCCCATCCGGCAGGTAACCTTCTTGCTACACTTTGACCTTCCTCCTTCCTTTTAAAAATCCTTCCAGTACAAGGTATGTGGTTGGAAGCCGATCGCTAAAGATCCTCTTCCATTTTTGGGGAACTCAGCTAACAACATACAAAAAATTAATTCAAAAACAAATTTAAGGAAAAATTAAATTTTTTTTTTTTATTTTTCTTCTGATCTGTCCCTCTGGCTTTTCATACCGTATCGTATTTTATCGTATCAAAATATCTACCATGTAGATTTTAAAGAGTATGTTAAATCTTATAGATTGAATATTTTTGTACATATGTAAAAATGAATGATGGGAATTTTATTTCTTGAGTCCAATGGATCTGTACGAAGAAATATGAAAATTGTCCACTTATATATATATATTTTTTAGTAATAGACGACATGTATTCTAATGGTACACGATCTTTTTCAGCATTTATATGTAAATATCTTTGTACAATTTTATTGCTTTTCATTTCAGTCGATTTTTATTTTTTTAAAAACCGGTGGAAATATTGTTTGTTACCGATGACACTTGCTGTTGTTTTTTTTTTTAAAGTAAGAACATTCAAAGAAATTCAATAGGTGCATTTAAAGTTCTTGTTTTTGTTGTTTAATTCCATTTTTTTCTGTTTTTTAAAAAATCAAATATTTTTGTTTTTTATTTATTTTTGATTATTTAACTACTGTCGTCTAACACGCGTGATGCATCGGTGGACAAATGATGTCGCAACTTTCTGTTTTATGTTTATACGAAAAACAGTTTCAAAAACAAGAGAAAAACATTAAAACAAAAACGTTGAATGCAACTAATTTTAAATCGTTTTTGTTTAAAATTTCATTCGATAAAATTTATTTACATCCTTTGAATGTTCTTCTCTTCGATTTCAGCACAGGAGAATTAGTTATTTAATTTTTTATTGCTTTTTTTTATTATAATATATATATATATCTATATAATATAATGAACCCATTTTTTTAATGGTGTATATATATATCAAGCTGGAAAAATTGTGAGATGGGTGTGATGAGTGAATTTCTAATGATAATCATGAAAATTGTGTATGTACGTTTTATTAGGAGATTACCAATTTAAAGTCAACTATGACTTGGAAGCAAAAATTCGCAGAATTCGTGAACAGAATCAAGCCATCATGCGTAGGCAGGAAGAAGTTGATGCAGACAGGAAAAAACATACATGAATAAGGATTGAAAAAAAAAATGGAAAAAAGAATTTGAAAAATGAAAAAAAAAACTATAAACTGAATGAAACTTTGAAAAATATATAAAAAATGAAAGTGTAAGTGATAGAAAAAATATCAATCCTTTTGTGTTAAATGTATTACTTAAGTCAAGCATTAAGCGGCAGATACACTTGATGAATCTATTTTGCTTGTTTCAAAATTTAGTTTTTTTGTTTTTTTGTTTTTGTTGTTTTGTTTTTTTAAGAAAATGCGCCTGAAATGTGTTTTGTAAAGTGAATAATAGTGTCAAGTTTATCTGCATCTTTGATTTTTTCTTTTATTTTAATTAAATAATGCTGAATGATTGAATATTTGAAATGTTTCACGCTTGTAATTGAAAAAAACATTTTGGTAATTAATTAAAATATATATATACATATTAAATTGATTTTGTAAGTATTAAAATAAATTTAAAAAATGGATCATAGAATTAAAAAAGTATTTTCATGCTATTCGTGATTTGGTTTCAATTTTCTTTACGGCTGATTCGTATTCTGCTTTGCGGGAACTCGGGACGCAGGTACTGAAATCTGGAAAATTTAATTTTTAATAATTTGTAATTTTTGAATTTTTTGTTCTCTCACCATAAAATAGGGATTTGGTGATTGGTTTTGATAGAAAGGCGTGGGACAATTTGGCAACGAGTGTCGACATATCACACGTTTGCATGTTCATCGATCGAAGATTCGAAGTAAATTCAGAAAATTCCGATGCAGACAAACTTGTCTTTGCTTTGATAAAAAAATTCCTCAAGGCTTTACGTTTGTCTGCGATTTTTTCCATTTGAGATACTTCAATTTTTTGTTCAGATTGAGAAACTTCAGGCTTAGTTTCATCTTCGATTTCCTCGTGTTTACGTTTAATAACAATTTTCTTTCTCTTTGTAACTGGGAACACTTGATTTTCACGAGTTTCATCCTTTGAAATATTATTTTGTTTCCTTATGTCCAATTTAATTGCTGGCGCTATTGATGTATTCTCTAGAAAATCCAAACAACTACCAACATTTGCAGATGGGCTGCCACTGCTCGAAATATTATTTTCTATAAAATAAATAAATACATTTAAAAATATAAAAAAGACCTTTCTTAACATCACTAAAACTTACTAGTGGAATAAAAAGCAGTTAAATCAGTCTCAGGTATCTGTTGACTGTTGTTAATCCTGTTTATTGGATTCGAATTAAACCGCGGTTGTGAGAGAACAAATGCAGAACCTGATGCGGATGAATCTCCATGATCGTAAGAAATTGATATTTTTGATCCAGTGCGTTGTTTTCTTAAACGCGTAGGAAACTAAAAGAAAACGAGGTGAGTTTTTCCACTTTGATAAAATAAACGAGAGAAATAAATACCGATTTTTCAGCGTTATTAAAAAAACTTTTCAAATCTTTCAGGACGTGACCGAAGTTATTGTAAGAAGAAATCCGAGGTCGTAACCACGAAGACATGGAATTCAAAGTCTCCTGGTTACCGAACCTGTAAAAAAATGTAAATATTTTCTCTTATCAATATTACAATTTCAATTTCGTAATCACTCTACCGTTCATCACACAACAAAACAGCGCCATAGTCTCTCTTATGACGAATAATGCGACCAACGGCTTGATTTACTGCTCGAACCGCTTGTAAAAAATACCACTGTTGTCCATTCAACCCCTAAAAGTTCGAGGTAATTATAAATAACGCGATAAATGATTATTTCATTACATTATACTTACTTTAGAACCTTTATTTCCACTCGTAGTTTCGTTCAAATACTTTCTCTTGCCTTGTACTCGCATATCTCCCATGTTAGCGAAGGGAATCCCAGCCACGATTACCGCTCGTCCACTTGCATCGGCAAAATCCAATCCTTCGCTCACTTTTCCGCGGAAAACAGCGAAGAAGATTGCGCCCTTTGGATTTTTGAGATCTTCGATAACGTCTGAATACTGTTTAAGAGCTGTTTGAAATTCGTTTTTATTTGTCGGTTCCATAATTGGAGTTTTAAGTTCGCTGATTTTATTCCACGTTCCAGTACTCTCCCATCGATCGTGGCAGATTTTCATCACGGAATACGAGGGAAAGAAGACTAAAATTCCGTCTGGAATTATTCTAGAGAAATTCAACACAGAGCGACCGAGAGAATCGATGAATTGATCGGTTCTGGAAATAAGATTAGTAAAACTTAAGGTAAAGGTCTAAAGGACTTGTGGTACATTTGCCCAGCTAAAACAAAATTGTGTAAAAATGAATCTGCTGGATTAAATTTTGCAAAATTTTTGCAAAAATACTGAAATTTGGACAGAAAAATGCAAAACATTTACTAAATTTTTAGCTGTGAGGTTTAATCACCGTTTTTCGTATGAGGAATTGAGTGATGTTTGGTCGGGGCCTCTAGACACAACTCCTGCCCATACTTGACCCTCACCAATCACGTGTGGGTTTTCTAGAGTGACGTGAATTGGAATTTGAAGTTCTGTTGTGAAAGTATTCAAAGGACTTAACGTTCCACTCGTAATAATGATACTATGCACTTTCTGCGCCTCCAACGACTTTAAACTGCAATGAAATCAGTAAAAATCAAATTTACATATTTAAATTTTACAATAATTAATGATATTACCAAAGCGAAGGACTGAAACACCAATAACTCAAAACACGAATTGAATTTTTCGACGAACTCGTAAAAAATGTCGTTTTTTGTTGTTGTTTCTTTTCTTCACGCACATGAATCTAAAAAAAAATTAAAAGTAAATTTAAAATAAATTTTAAAAAAATTTTAAAAAATATTTTTACTCTGTAAAATTTCTTCGAGTATTCCACGAGTAGTTTTGACGGAATATCCGGATTAAAAATAACTTTAAGAACATCGGAAAATTTAGCAATCGCCTGTCCCTTCCGTTGCAATCCCCGTGCATCACTCACGGATAAATGATCAATTATCCTTTCTAACAAATCAAATATGTTCTCAACATTTTCAGGAAACACTTCAGCCTTGGCAAACAATTCAAAAATGCTCGATCCATCCATCATGCAATCACTGACATGCAAATCTCCAATTCGTCGTTCCAATTCCAAGAGACGAGTTTTCAGAGAAATTAATTCCGTCGCATTAAACGGTGGCGGCGAAGAATCTCCGTAATCGACGCTCACGGCTTCTTCTCTCGCCTTCAAATCCTCCATGGCGGTGGTCACGGCTTCGATGCACGCGGCCAAATCGTGGGAATGTAATTCACACGACGCTGCGTCTTCGCAATTTCCCTCGATGTTGTGCGCTTCGTCGAAAATGATAACGCTGCCCTCGAGTTCGATTCCCTGAGCTCGACGCGCTTTCGAGTCGAGAATGTAATTGTAAGGCATAAATATGATGTCCGCGTTGTTTTTTAACGTGCGTGCGAAGTAGTACGGACAAATCCTGAAATAAAATTTGATAAAATGGATTAAAAATTGAATTAAAAGGTTTTAAAATTATTTGAAAGGTTTTTAATACTTTGATTTATTTCCTACGGCGACTAATTCTTCGATATCTAGAATACTTTCTCGATGTGTTTCTTCCTGACAACTTTTTTCGAGATTATTATGAAACACGCATTGCCTGTTTTTCAATAAGGCGTGACAAATGTGTAGTTTTGTGCTGGAATTCGGTTCTGCGATCACTTTCGGATGAATACACAGTTGTTGTCTCGATCCTAATATGGCAGTTTTACAACTAGAAATATTTAAAAAATAAATTTTGTAAATTTTTCTTGATTTATTTTGTTTGTTGAATTAGGTAACTAGTGCCTTACTGACTATAACACGTTCTTTTTAGCTCCCCCATTGCTTGGGATAATTGAGAATGGGTTCTTGAGGTGTAAATAATTTTCGGCACAGAGTTTGTGCCCCATGATGCGCCGGTGGCAGTTGTCAATTGATTTTTTATTTGTGACAAATTCGTGTTCGATGCATCCTGTCTCATCTGATTGATCTGTATTTGAGCTTTTCTCGTTTCTTGCCATGCTAGCGATGAGCAGAGCAGTGAAAGAGTTTTCCCGGTACCGGTAGGGCTCTCCAAGACAGCATTAAATCCCTGAAAGCACAATGAATGAATGAATGAATGAATGAATAAAGGTGACATTTTCTCTGTTTACGCGATGTTCAAACCTGTTGTAGGCATTTGATGACACTGCTCATGTACGCGCTTTGCACATCGTACGGATCGAAGGGAAAATTCACATTGATTCCTTCGATATTTACGATCGGCATGATGTAAAACCGCTGCGACAAAGCAAAGACGCAACACAGCAGACGATGGCGGGAAACATGTGTAAAATGACGTCATCATATTCTCGTTTCCAAATTTATTTTTTATAGAATACCTTTAATTGAAATTTAATTTATTTTATTGCAAAACAAACTTTACGATATTTTATTTTGTGTATGTTTTGTAATCATCATCATTAGTTGGTCTTTAGAGATTTCAACACAGGGAGGCGCTACGGTATTAAACTTTTTTTTTGTATATGCCGACTGTACATCCTACGTGTTTTGCCACGTTGGACTGTGAGCAATTTATTCGAAGTGGATTAGAAGTAATTTTTAAAGTTACACAACGTAAGAATATGAACCCAAACTTAACTACTCATCAATAACTTATCAACAAATTTTTAAAATTATTTTATAAATCCAAATCCATACGTTTCACTCATTTGTACATCATCTGTTTCGTACATCATCTGTTTGTTTACAAGCCACGGATAAAACTTTAATCATTTTTCTCATTAATGAATTTTTCAGTAGCCACAACATGAAGGTAAAAGAAATAGATCGAACTGCAAATGTGGCTTGGTCACCCGAAGCTCAACATCCCATTTATTTAGTTGCGGGAACAGCCGCCCAGCAATTAGATGCTTCTTTCAGGTATAATTAGTCATTGCATCAACAAAAATAGCTTTGAAACACTAAATATATTTATATTTCATTGTTTTTTTTTTATAGTACAAGTGCATCTTTGGAAATTTACGGCCTTAATTTATCCGAACCAGGCCTAGATATGACGTTGAAAGGGAGTGTCAATACAGATTTCAGGTGCGAAATTAGTTTTAAATTTTATACAATGCGTGAATTTATTGTGGAATTGTATTATTTTAGGTTTCATAAGATTGTTTGGGGTCCAAATGGTAAAAGTACGGCAGATCCTCCGTTCAGTACGATCGTTGGAGGTGCTGACGATGGAAATTTGTTCATGTATGATCCCACAAAGTTAATCTCTGGCGACGAGGCGTTGGTTTGTCAGCGAGATAAACACACAGGACCAGTTACAGCTTTAGATTTCAACCCCTTCCAGGTTTATTTTAAGTTCTGAATTTGCAAAATTATTTTATTTTTAAAATTTAATAAATAATATTTTTTTTTGTGTTTTAGTTAAATCTTCTAGCATCAGGTGCAAGTGAATCAGAAATATTTATTTGGGATTTAAATAACGCCAACAATCCCATGACTCCCGGTGCAAAATCACAACCGGGCGAAGATGTCACGTGTCTCGCATGGAATTTGCAAGTTCAACACATTTTAGCATCTACTTTTGCAGCTAGGTGTGTCGTATGGGACTTGAGGAAAAATGAGCCAATTATCAAAGTCAGCGACAGCACCTCGAGAGTAAATATAAAAATTATAATGAAAAAAAATTATTTGTTTATTTATTTTGAATAATAAAAAATAAAAACAAATTTCAGATTAGATGCAAGTGTGTTGCTTGGCACCCGGAAATAGCCACTCAGATGTGTCTAGCGTCCGAAGACGATCACATGCCTGTCATCCAGTTGTGGGATCTCAGATTCGCAACGTCGCCGTTGAAGAGTTTGGAAAGTCATCAGAGGTAAAGTTTGTAATTTAAATCGATTACTCTGTCATTATTTCATCTTTTCCAGAGGTATTTTGTCCATCGCTTGGTGTCGCCGAGACCCAGATTTGCTTCTAAGTTGCGGAAAAGACAACAGAATTCTCTGTTGGAACCCAAATAGTAACATACATGGTGGAGAAGTTTTGTGCGAACTTCCTACGAGTTCGCAATGGTGTTTTGACGTTGCTTGGTGTCCGCGCAATCCAGCGATGATTGCCAGTTCGTCGTTCGATGGTCATGTCAGCATTTATTCGCTAATGGGTGGGCAACGGCAGTTGCAACCGAGTTCGAAGGTAATCGATTGAGTCAAATTTTATTAATTTTATTTTTAAAAAAAAAATTCAATTGATGTAGATTTGCGAGTCTTTTCCCGGAACCGATCCCAACAGCCAAGCGCCACAACTAGAATATAGACCGGAAAGTGTCACGTTGAAGAAACCTCCGAAATGGTTGCGAACACCTGTGCGGGCTTCGTTTGGAGTGAGTTTAAATTAAATAAATTATTTGTGATAAAATGTTTTGTACCGTATTTAATTAAAATTTTTTATATTGTACTTATAGTTTGGTGGAAAATTGATTACGTTTGAAAATGCAAAATTGGTTCCTAATCAGCAACCACAAGTGCAACAAGATAGAATTATTGTATATGTAAGTCAAGTTGTGACTGAGCCGACTTTAGTTGCTCGTTCGACACAGCTGGAAACGACGATTCAAGCCGGACAATACGGAGATTTTTGTCATCTAAAATTAACGAATTACTCGTCAGAACAAGACGAAACTTTGTGGCAGTTTGTTAAAGTAAAATAAATTAAATATATAAATGAAATTATCATTTTTTTAAAACATTTTTTATTCTTTTTGTAGGCTAATCTTGCAGCCAATCCTCGCGAATCGTTTCTAAAGTTACTCGGGTATAATCCTCGCGACATGGGTGAAAAAGTAAATAATTTTTTTCTTTTTAAATAAAAAATATTTACATTTTCTGCAATTTAATAGATCCAAGCTACTTTGAAAACCAAAATGGATTTTAGAAGTAACTTGGAAGATGAAGCTGGTGTCGATGCTGAAGAACTTGCACAGAGAATGTCTGCATTAGGAGTAAATATTAAATAAATAAATTACAAAAAATCTAAAAATAAATATTTTTTAATTTTTATAGGACTCAGCTAATTCTCTCCGAGCTTCACCTAGTGTTAACCTAGCTGCAGCCAACGACATAAGCGCCAGTCGCGTAAGTGTAAAATACGCAAATATTGTTGCGATTTAAACAGATCATAACCAATTTTATTTTCTACAGACTCCGGACAGTGCACTGAATTTCTCTGGTGATGGAATTTCAGCTTTTGATGCAATAACTAGCGGATTGAGTCAATCCACATCTCCTGGATCTGGAATTTTTACGATACAAACGAATGATGGTAAAAAAAAATCTTTATTTACAATTTTTTCTTTAATTACGCAGTATTTGTTGTCATTTTAGAAATGGATGGTCTCGTCACCAAGGCTTTATTGGCTGGGAACATTAATTTAGCCGTGGAATTATGTCTGAGAGAAAATCGAGCTGCCGACGCGATCATACTCGCAATGCATGGTGGGCCGAATTTATTGACGGAAACGAAGAAGAAATATTTTCAACAATCCAAGAATCACGTGACGAAAGTAAAAATTTCATTTCGTATTTTTTAATATTTCTTTATCAAATTTTTTATTATTATTATTATTCCAGTTGATATCGTCCGTCGTAAATCATGATTGGATGCACGTTGTGGAGTCCTGCGACGTTTCGTGTTGGAAAGAAGCACTTGCTGCATGTATTACTTACGTCAGACCAGAAGACTTGGCGCCTCTGTGTGGTCAGTATATTGATAAAAAATATTGGTTAAGGATATTAATTTGCCATTTGTTGTTATAGAAATATTGGGAAGTCGTTTGGAAGTGGAACGTGAAGGAGAATTTGGTCAGAAAGCGATGATTTGTTATATTTGTGCTGGAAATATAGAAAAACTAGCAGAATGCTGGGTGAAAAACATGGGCGACTGTCATTCGCCAAAAGCACTTCAGGTTTGTTCGTTTTAGAAGTTAATAAAAAATAATATGTAAAAATTTTTTTTCTTTGTAACTAGGATTTGGTTGAACTCATCATGGTGTTGAAGCACGCAATCGAGCTTCAGGGCGCACGTTCCGAGATTGCATCTGGAATTTTATCAGAAAAATTAACCCAGTACGCAAATCTATTGGCGGCACAAGGAAGCTTAGTTACAGCGCTTTCCTACTTAGGAACATCAACCGAGGTTCAAAACACTACAAAAATAAAACCAAAACACAAAAAATGACAACAAATTTCACTATTTCCAGCCTCTCATCCTGACTCTCCGCAGTCGTCTATACAAATCTATCGGTCAAGTGATCCCTGGAATTCAGGAACCCCCATTCCCATTCGTAAAACAGGAAGTAAAAGCCACGGCATTACCAAACGGCTTATCATCTGCCATAAGACAACCCCAACAACAACAGCAGCAACAGCAGCAGCAGCAGCAGCAGCAGCAACAACAACAACAAAAATCTTTCAATTACAACCCGCAAGACCAATTTGCCTTTCCCCAACATCAAATGCCATCATATCAAGTGCCCAGTTCCCAAAACCCCATCCCATTTCTGCCACCATCCGGTAACTTACCGACCTACCAACCCCTCCCACCTTCCGTGCCTCCGGGACCACCGATCGCAAGCCACATGACACCCGGGGTTCCTCCGAGTCCGACTCTGCCGGCGCAGAGAAGAACGAGTTTCGGCGTCGCGCCACCGCAGTCGATGCACGACGTTCCCGCTTCCATGCCCCCACCGCCAGCTGCTACATCGAATACCACGCAAAGCAAACCGCTCGGAAAGGGACATCTGGGAAACCGGTACCCGAGCGTACCGCAGGATCCATCCATCTTTGCCTCGACGCAGAATAATTCAATGAATCCGATGTATGGATCGACCATGAATTACTCGATGTCGACGGCTTCGGAAATTCCTAACTACAAGCACGGATGAATTTTTAAAGGGTTAAGAAATGTAAATAATTGAAAATTTATTTTTTTAGTGCATTGAACACGATGAACCCGCCGATATCGTCATATAATAACCCAAATATATACAGTCCAAACTGTAAGTCGATGTATTTTACGATCTAATACGTAATAAATTTCAATTTTCATGTTCCAGATGCGACTCCAGAACAAACTCAAGCACCGCCACCATTAACCAATCAACCAGCGATGCCTCCTCCAGCGACTAATCCCACGCAACAAGGATTCTTTAAACCTGGATGGAACGATCCACCCGCTTTAAAGAATCAACCAAACGTTAGTAAACGTTGTCATTTTCATTGAAAAGCATTTTTTTCTCTTTTTTTAAAAAAAAATGTTTTCTACGTATTTTTCTGTTTCCATCACAAATTCTCGTGATAGTTTTGAAGTTTCTCTTTCAGGAAACGGAAATCGATTATTTTCTCCTCTCCCAGGTTTGTGGGGTGTGCTTATTTGGTTTGCTTTTTTTACGCTTTCGGTGCTTACAACTAAAAAACTTTTTCCCCCTCTTCTGTGCTGATGCAGAGATCTTCTCCGCAGCCTTCTGCTCCTCCCATGTCGGCTTCGCATTCCGGGCTCAAGCTATACCAGCGAATACACGAAAAGGTCGGCGACCATTTTGGGTCCCCCGATCACTAATGATTGCTTTCTTTTTTTTTATCTTTATAACTAACAAGGCATGCGTCTCCTGTGTGAATTTTTATAAATTATAAATTTTTACGATTATTATTAGTGTTTTTATTTGATTTTTTTTAATTGTGAGCGTGGAATTTTTGCAGGTCAAAGCAGAGTACGAATCACCGGCACCGATAACGAGACCGATTTTTTCTGCCGAACCGGAACCAGTGGGAGCGCCGATGGGGATGTATCAACCGGCGGCTAATTTGAATTATTATAATCAACAACAGAACATGAATGCGTATCCTAATATGCCACCTCAGCAGCAGCAGCATCAACAACAACAACAACAACATCAGTTTCAACAACAACAACAGGTTGCGGAACCAGTGCAACCTCCGGTGAAGGCACAACCGGAGCCCCCGAAACCGAAGGCACCGATTCCGCAGGAAAATCAGATTTTATACGATGTTTACGAAGACTTGAAACACAGATGCGAAGCCGCTGCAAATAATCCCGTTAGTGAAGAATTTTTTTTTAAATTTAAAAGAAATGTTTTTCTGACTTTTTTGTTGTTTACAGCAAATGAAGCGCAAGTTGGAAGATGTATCGAGGAAATTGGAAACGTTATACGATAAATTAAGGGAAAATGAAGTAAGAAATGAGACATTTCAATTTTTTTGTATAAAAAAAAATTTAATTACGTAATTTCTAACTTTTAATTTCAGTTATCTCAACCAACTTTACTCGGACTTCATCAAATAGTGCAGATGATCCAGCAGTTCAATTACCAAAGCGCTCTTGGCACGCATGCTCACATCGTATCCTCAAGCGCTTTCTCCGAAATCAGCACTTTCATGCCCGCTCTTAAAGTTTTGCTTCAAACGGCACAGCAACTCGCTGTATAAAGAAAAGCGAGCCGCTGTTCGATTGTTTATCAGTTTTTTCTTCGCTTTCCTTTAATTACGGGAAAAAGTAATCACGTCCAATTAAAATGATTTCATTTTGAACAACATTGAATGAAAGACAGTTAATAATTCTTTAGGGTCTAAACCAAATTGATAAAATATTCCATAGATTTATATTTTTTTTTTCTGTTTTTAATTAGAAAAAGTCGACCATGTTTATTAATAAACTAAAAAAAAATTTATACATGTAATTAATTCTTTTTGATCTTAATTTTTTTCTTCATCCCTTGTTCAGGTAACTGAGGAGATTTATTAAGCATAGATTGTCATGAGGATTAGCTATAAAAATATGTGAAAAAAATGAAAAAAAAAATATTTGATTAAATAAATTAAAGTGATGGAATTATAAATTAATGGAATTTTTCATTTTATTCCAGTAAACCGAACCCAGATGATGCGCAAATCAATTTTGTACCTTACTAACCTCCTCTGGCGATAGGGGATTGGCTGGCAGTTTAGTTCGGAGTAAGCGATAGCGATCTGTGAGCAAAAGATTTTAAGAACAAAAAACATTCAATGTAGAATTTAAATCTTATACCGTGAGCTAGGTACAGTCTGACCATGGCTAGTAGGAAATTGGCAAAATTGATGTTTTTATCCTTTGAAAATCGTAAAATGAGACATTCCAAGACTTTATTGCTCACGCTGATGCCTTAAAATAATAAGATCGCGGTGAATAAAGTGAAAAATTACACTGTTTTGACCATACCTGCTTCCCAGAGTAGCGGACGCAAGGAATAACTGCTCAGTTTGCTCGATTTTGATTTATCAAATTTTAAAAATGCTGTTTGCCAGAAGTACAGAATGCAAAGTAGTTTGGCAACGTCTTCTAATTTGATTCTACCACAAATGTGGGTCTGAATTTGATAAATCAAGGAAGTTATCTGTGAAATTGTTGAATATAATTATGAAAAATTCTTTTAAGGATACATCCCTGAGCATTAGAAGACTTTTACATATTTCTAAGTTTGGTTTTCCCAGCAGATTGTAATCTAGGTTAGAAATGAATGGTTAAACTATTGAAATAACTAATATTTTAAAGTTCTTACTACGCCAAAATGATCTCAGTATTCTGAGTAACTGCTGAGCGTCGATATCTGATGGGTACTAAAAATTAATTTTTTTTTAAAAATTTTTTTAAGGTATAAAAAAGTAAGAAATGAAAAAAATACCTTATGTACAAGTTTTGTTAAAATTATCCTATAATTCGGCTGAAAATATATTTTTTTAAACTTTTTATAAATTTCAAACTTTTATTATTTTTATTTTATTATTATTTTTACCGGGTATTTTGAATGTTGCTCAAAAGATTCATCTAGCGGTGGATATTTGAAAATTGCGTTCTCGTCATTCACTTCCCTATAAAAATCAAGTCAATAAAAACAATTTACATTACAAAAAAAATCCTTGCAATTTACCACACATTAGTTTGCTCATCAGTAAATATCCTAAGTAAAAATTTACAATCAGTATTTGGGCCTTCCGTGCATGGCACCACAACATAATCCCCTGGTGGCAACGTGAAGAAAGTAACAGTTTCCCTAGCTACCGAATGATTCGTGACGTCCATCGGCGCAGTTTCTTTGAAAAAATGGCAGCGAATTCTCGGCACATTCGAAGGAAGCTGAAAAATCAACGTGGCACAACTGATAAACTACAAAATAAAATGCAATAACACTCACTTCGTACACAGCAAACCCGATTGGGACCAAATAATTCTTTTTCTTCGAGATATTTAAATCGTAATGCTGCATTACAGACATAACCACGTGACATTTGTCGTTTTCATTTCGAGGTATGTGAAGGTGAAATTGTGGGTTTGCACCGACAGTTTCTGTGTTTTACCATTAATTACGTGTTATTCAGATACTAATCGATGTTTAAATTTCAGTTCTACGATTTTACCGATGTGTTTTGGTCCTCCTCCGGCATTGTACCCGCTTCTCCATCGTCTCCTCGCCAAGACGGCCCTCCAAGGTTTCTTGGAATGCAACGCCGGTTCGTTGAGCCAGTCATCCGGCCCTATGTGAATGAGATCCAAATGCGAGAAGGAACAGACGAAATCTTCAAAGGCCATCCTGATACAAAGTAATTAAATTCTTAGTAAATATTGCAATTTTTTAATAGAAATTCATACAATCATTACCAAAATTCGTTTTCATTTCTTCCCCTGATGCTGAGCAATTCTTTATCTCTGTCAGACAGACTTTCCCATTCCCACGATCTATCGCTCCAAGAACCGTTCCAATTTCCACGTCCCCACGGATTATGCAATCTCACGAGCAAAACTTCGCCCATCGTCGTCCGCACCTTTTATTTATCGATTAATTATGGAAATTCATTAACAACTAACAACGCAAAGGCCGAATAGACTTCTTTGGCTACCCTGCAGCACTTACTCTCGCCAAACCGGTGATTGTGAAGGAGTGATGACTTAAAAGTCCGTTCCGTAACCGCAGTTGCTTCTTGTTATCCTTCGAGTAAAGTAAAATTAAAAACATAAATCTTTTTCTTTTAAAAATTCCAGAAACGACTCCTCTTACTAATTGCACAGTGGCCACTAAGACTGTTGACCTAGGAACTGAGCTGTTCACGACTCTGTACGTTAATCTTCTGTCGAGTGACGCCAAGCAGAAACTTTGAACTATGCCACCAGTTAAGTCTTGGAACACTTCGGTCATGGAACCGTCGGAAAGTCTCTCATACGATCCGTATAATCTTCAAAAAAAAAACCGTAAGTCGTTTAAATATTAAATCTTTCACCTAGTTTAAAATAAAATTAGTAAGTAAAGGGCTAAAGGCTTACTTGGCATAAGCTTTTTCCAAAAGAGGAACCCAGAATTCGTTTGGATCGGATGATTGTAAGTGAATGAGTTTGCCATTGTGCGTCGGCAGTCTGTCGTCGACTGCAACTTCCAACCAATCGCCGAAATGCCAAAACCGAAACCGAAACAAACCGCAGTAATTGTGCTCGAATGTTTGATCTGGTGGAACTATTCGGTCCATCAGTTTCGGTGTTGCCACTATGCAGGAAATGGCTGCGAGAAGCCAACAACTTCCTATTAATAATAACAATAATATTGTGTGATGGACCAATGGGAGTTACTTAACAACTAGAGAGACAAAGGTTTTTACCCAGGGATCCTTGTTCTATGTGAAGACTAGACATTTGTGATGAGAGGAATTTAGGATTTGTACAAATTTCCTGACGGAAATAAATCATTTTAATTTTTTTTTTAAATTTTTTTTTCTATTTGCTCACATGAGGGCGTTTCCAAGTAAGAGGTCGTATAGGTGGTTTGTTCTTGATGAAAATTGTTTTATTGCACACAGTAAAATCCGGATCTTCAAACAACACACCTCTTTCCCTGCACATTCGTTTTAGATGATTAAAATTACATGCACCATGAGGTCTGCGCATGCTCTGATCTAAAGTCCAGTAATGTGATGACGGTGAGGCTGTTGCTTGATGATCTTTCATTATAAATATTTTTTAATTTTTAAATAAAAAAGAAGGAAAAAAACCTAAGGAAAAAAAAATTGAAAAAATTGAAACCAGATAATCAGACATCAGTTTTAAGAATAATAACAGGAAAGAGTTAACGGAAGGTAGTTATTACATTTATATTCAAGAAATAAACCTTTCCAAAGCACAAAAAAAATTCTCCACTCATTTGAAACGAGGAAAACTTTCGTCCATTTCTCATCTCACATACAAGAAGGTGACCTTGAACTTGCAATTGTATTTTTAGATTAGAAAAACTAAGTTGATACAAATTTTTCCAGACACAATGAATAAGTCATTCCCCATAGCAAAAAAAAGAGAGTTTATACGAAACTTTTATTACTCACGATTTCCCAAACATAAAAAAACGCATTTAATTACATTTTTACTATTTATTTTATTACAACCAAGTAATAAAACAGTTTTTTTTTTTCATTTTCCTCCATTTTTTGCCATGTAAATTGAATTTTTTGAGGTTATTTGGGAGTTTGGGAATGTAAGCAATTTGTTTTCCTTTCATTCGTGACTGTTTGAAGCATTTAATTTTGATTTTCCATTCAGCCCTGTGGCTTGGGCCACAACCTCCTCTTTGGCTTGATAATAGTGACAGCCCAGGATCCAATTTGTAGCCTACTCTGGCGCCTCCAAGGGGGGAAAAAGGGAAATCATTCTCGATGCCAATAACCCTTTAATGTTTTGCAAAAAGAAATATCTAATCTACACAACTTCATTTTTCTTATGTCAGGTTGACTAACCTTTTATTTTTATATTATGCTTATGCTATAGGTCAATACATAATAATTACAATTTTTTTCTTGCTTTTTGCAAGGGTTTTGATTAATTGTTTTGTTTTTTTTTTTACTCGGTGGTTATCTGAACATTGTGCTATGAAATGAGTGTGGGCATTAATATCTGTCTAAAGTTTATATTTTTCCAGTTTTTTTTTTTTTTTTTTTTTTTGCTGGGTTTTTATAAAAACTCGTTCCCTTGTTTAAATCTGTTTGAGGTCTTATTTAAAACATAATCCTGACATGATACTTGAAAAATACAAATTTAGATAAACATTCCTATTTGTTTCATACAAATTTCCTCGTTATTTTTAATTTTGTTAAAAAAAATTTTTTTTCTATTTGACCATGAAGATAATCTCATTTTTTTCTTTTGGTGATACACATGAGTAAATTTCTACATGAAATATTTTGAGACAAAGAGATGAGTAATAAAAGCAAATAATTGTTTTAGTAAATAAAAATATAAGGAAAATTTAAAATTCACTCATTTTTGAATGAAATAAAAGTTAAATTTATAATTATTTTCTTTTTTTACGATATTTACGATATAAATAAAGAACGTTTTAAGTTTTTTTGTGGGTGAAAAGTGTAGAGACTCACCTGGAATAATTGTCACTTATTCATGATGTGGGTGACTTGATTCCACCATTAGAAAGGTGTTGATGAAAAACGAAACGTCTGTAAACCATGTGTGGATGCGTGAATCGTGTGTGTAAACGCTGGCGTCTGCTTTCTCTAAGGCATCATCCGGGCATCGAAGAAAGCCAAGTTGTGATTGGTATTCAACAAGGCACCTCGTCCAAAGGCCCTTGAACTCCGATTAGACTTTTGAAAAGTGAGGAGTGGGTTGACGAAGGGTGTGATGTGATTCCAAACATATTGGTTTTATTCTTAAAATACTTTTTTTTTCTTCATTATCAAAAATTATAATTATTTTTTTTTCAAAACAAAATTTTTTTTTTAAATTTTAAAAAAATTGTACCGTATTTATTATTCATGTTCATGGACCCCATTTGATCTGTTGAAAACTTCTCACATGAATTATTTTTTAAAATATGTAGTTACACAATAAAATCTTTTGAAAAAATGGCTCAAAATGCCTTATGTGACGTCACATGCCTTATAATTGTACCTCCTGGGGCCCAGATTTACAGCGAATGTCAAATTTTCAGCACACATGTAAACAAATCATTAATTCCCTCCATAAAATTTTATTATGGATGCACAAATGGTAAATTGATTTTTTTTCTGTATTTTTTTTTTAAATGGGAAGAAGAAATGGACATTATCAACAGCAATTACGTGGGGTTCATAAAATTTGCCCAAAGACCTTGGAACTTGGAAGTTTATTTAGTGACTGTGATGGTCATAAAACCAAAAATTCAAGAAAGTTTTTTTTTTTGGTTTGCAAATCCCACCACAAAAAAAAAATTTTTTTTATGAGAAAATATAGAGGTCACTTTTCTCTAGTATAAAGTCAGTAGGCCATTTCTTTGTTGTTTTTTTTTCTCCTTAAATGTATAATTCCCAAAGGTATAATCAAGAACCATTTTTCAACTAGATTTTTATATTTTTTTTCTATTTGAGCACATTTTCCATTATTTTACAAAATATTTCCTGCCACTTAACCTACAAGTATAAGCATAATGTAAGATATCAGTTATCATTACAATGAAAGACCTAGTAACATTTCACCACCAGGTGGTGATACAAAGATACAAAAAAAAATTTTTTTGAACAAAATTACAAATAAAAAAAAAAATAGTGAAATAAATAAACAAAACAAACTTGTTTTCATGCGCCGTCGAACCACCTGAGCTTAATCTTCCTCTTTGGGTTCTTCTTGGGCGTGGTCGAATCTGTTGTGAATACTTTTGGCCAATAACCTACAGGAAAAAAGTTGTGCATCGAATCAATTTCTTCTTGTTGTGCCGGTAATGTGCTCGTCGGTTGGATTCCTCTGAGGAAAATTCCTGTCGTTTTTTTCTGCTCGCCTTCGTGCAAGTTGTTTACGGTCGAAAAAACTTTTCCCTTATCTACGATTTTCTGCAGGTAACTCGAAAACGGATCGGTTTTGTTTTTCACGTCCGTTTCCAAGCTCACCAACACGTCCACGCTCGCCGATGCGTTTCTCTCGCCGTAGTCGTCGTCTTCGGTCATGTTTGTCGCGTTGTTGTTGTTATTATTGTTGTTGTTGTCGGTTATTGTTTTGTTGAATGCTGTCGGTGGCTGCGTGCTGGTGGTGTGGGAATGAAGTTTGGGGTCGTATACTGGGAAAGGGGAAATTGGGGACAGATTTCTGTCTTGAGCTATCGGGAAATTTTTGAGAAATTCGAATTTCGTCATGTCTGTTTCCGGTGTTGATGAAATCTCCTGAGTTTCCATACTCGAGGTGAATGGTGTTGTTACTGTTGTGGTCGTTCTTTTAGTTGTTGTAAACAGTTTTCTCGGTTTTATTGTCAGTGGTTTTCGCGTTGATTTCGTTGTTGTGGATTTACGAGTCGTTGTGATTGGTTTTTTCGTTGTTGTAGGTTTTCTTGTTGTTGTGATTGTCGTAATGGGTTTTCTTGTCGTTTTCTTTGTCGTTGTTGGTTTTCTGGTCGTTTTCATTGTCGTAGTGGTCGGTGGTTCCGTCGTGTATTCGATTGTCGTGCTCTCGGTCGTCGCTGTCGTCAATTTAAGCACTCGGTCTTCTGCGCTGAAATCAGGGTTGGAAATTGCGTTTCCGTAACCGTCCGTCCACTTCCTCGTCTCGTACGGTGTTACGACGATGGCTGTCGGCATCGATGCAGAAGTTTCGTATGTTTCCGGCTCCTCGCTCGATTGGGGACGACCGGTCGTGGTCAAACAAGGAATCAAACTCTTGTTCATGACAGTTTCGGACCACCATCGTTCCTTCATCTTCTCGTATTTCTTTCCATCATCCTCATCTTCGTTACTCCGACTTTCCCACACGTTTTCGCCAGATTCGGCCTCCTTCAAAGGACCCCGGTCGTTAACCCTTTCTTTCGGCTTAAAATAATTCCCGGATGAAACTTTACTCCCGTAAATCCCACCGGTTTTAATATTTTTCCTCCCCTTTTCTCCTTTGGTTTGATTCCCGTAATTTTTTCTCGGGAAATTGCTCACGTACGTTTCGTCGATGCTCGACTCGGCCGACTGCATCTCGTTCGACTTGATCGCCACGGGCATTTCCTTTCGGTAGCTGGGTGATGAGCGTGAATCGTCGCGACGCGGCTCGTCTCGCCACGATTTGTATCTATCGTTGTCGCTCGTCTTGGCCGTCGTTTCCCTGGGGAAATCCCAATCCCTGTACTTGAGAGAATCGGCATCCGCCTTCATTTCGCTTTCCTCCGACTTGTACGACGTCGTTTTCTCGTCCCATCTTTGCTCGACCGGTTTCCCTTTCCCGTACGACTTCGTTTGACTCTCCTCTGACTTGAAACGCTCGCTATTTTCCCTCCGAAAACTCTCGCCGTCGCCTTTTCTCCCCCGAAAACTCTCGCCGTCGCCTTTTCTTTCCCGAAAACTCTCGCTCTTGTCTTTATCTCTCCTAAAACTCTCGCTTTCATATCTCGGACGTTGACGATCCGTTTTCGGATCCCGTCCGTCCGTCTTAAATCTCATGTTTTTTTCGTTCCGATAATTCTCTTCATTACCATAACCCTCGAATCGACCCTCGCCCTTCCTCACATCCGAATCCGACACGACTTTACCGGAAACAAAAGCCTTTTCCTTCCGAAAGTTCGCATCACCCTCTCTCTGGTCGTATTTCTCGACTTTTCCCTTTTCCTTTTCCACTTCCGCCGTCTTCTGCGCCTGGTGGTAATAAGCGATGGGATGATCGTAATAATTCCCATCGCTCGTTCCACCCTTCTTGACCAAATCCTTAAACGCCTGGACGACTATCGGTTCATCCTTCGAACTGCCGGTTTTCATTGGTCGCCAATCGGTGGATTGGAAGTTATTTTGCCATGTCGGTCTACCTGTGGTCGGATACGGCGTGTTGGCTTGTTGAACCGTTCTGTACCTGAGGGGAATTTCGTTGTCGATGGCTTGCGTCGCCGCATTGCCATTGACAGTGATATTGTAAACGGTGGAGACAGGAAACGAAGCGGGTAACGTGAGCTGATGATGTTGTCCACTTATTTTGTACATTACTGGCTTCAACTCGGTGGCTTTCAGCGACGTGTGACTGGAGTAAGAGGGACTTACTCTCGGTTGCGAGTTGTAAATTTCGTTTTCCGTAACTACCTGGTAATTAGGATTTAAAAGTCTCCCATCCACGCGCCCGTGAACAAATTTTCCAACGCTACTTTGCGCATTCATCATCACGCTTCCATGAGTCGACCCAAATTTACTCCCAATCTCCATCCGGCCCTTCGTACCCTGTGGCTTCTTCCCGTTTTTATCGTCTATCCAATACACCAGCGGAACCAACGATTTGTCCGTCGTCGTCATCGTCATCATTTTTGGCGTTTTTGATACTTTCCACGCCTTGTTTTGAATGGGATTTGCGATTTTAGCCAACGGTAACAGCGGCACCGGTGGAACCGGTGGAACCGGTGTTGTGACCACTCGCGTGACCACTTGGCTTTGGTCTGTGAGAGTTTGCGGGAACTTGAGCACTTGAATGACTTGCAGGACGTGCTTGACATCATCCGATAAATTCTCCTGCATCATCCTGGGTAAAAAAGTCGGTTTGTCGATCACGACTTGGATCAACTTGCCGACCAAATTCAGATCTTTTTGATCCAACTTTAGGAGCAATTTTCGGATCAGACTCGTCTCTTCCGGTTTGTTGTCCGATATGATGTTGGCGAGGGTCATGCTCGAGCGCGACTCGCTCCCGACCTTTTCCTTCGACTCCATTTTCTTGTCCTCCGCCTTGTACGACGTGTAATCGACGAGTTTTTTCAACGTCATCAGTTCCGACGTCTTTTCGTTCAACGCCGCCTTCAATTTTGCCGTGTCGACACCGTACGACTCCAAAACGGAAGTGATCTTTTTCGGCGTGTCCTTGTCCTTGGTCTTGAAAACGTATTTCTTTATCGGGTTTTCTGTGTGGGTGTGGGTGCTAGTGTGGGTGTGCTTGAGGGTGTGGATGGGTACTTCCGGTTTGGGTATACTGTACTCCGAATGCGAATTCGCACCCGTTTGAGAATTTTGGACGTCCGGTTTTCTTCCTTTGTCGTTTCCAGCCATGTAGTGTCGTGCGAGCGCCTCGAACAAGGCCATCTGCTCCTTGTGGTCAGCGATCCCGTTTCCCAGATAATGCTTGGTGTTTGCGAGATTGGGCAAAGTCACGTCCTTGATGACCTTCACTGCAAACTGCGGTGACGCGATTTCTTTCACTTCCGGTTTCATTTTCACCATTTCTTTCGGAATTTCCTTCGGTTTTGCTTTGGGCTTTGCGACCTGCAGGACTTTTTCCATCAAGTGCAATTTCTGCTTCTGATCCGGCATTTTGTCAGCGATTTTCAGCAACGTTCCGATGATTTCCGGGTCAACCTTGTACGGAGCGGCGAGCATCACCGTATCTTCGCCGCTCTTCTCGTCTTTTCTCGTGTGAGAGAAGCGAGGCATCGAGTTGGAACCCATGAAAACGTTGTCCAACAGAGGAAACGCAGCTGCAACCGAGTTTTGTTGGTTCAACAAGTTTTCCAGGAACATCTGGTTTTTTGGGTTCGACAGCAACTGGATCAGTTTGGGCGATATCGGTGGGAATTGTTGCTGGCTGTTTCCACCATTGAAAAAGTGTTTGATGTTGCTGACAATATTGTGGAAGTTGAAAGGTGACGGTGGTGGGTTGAGTCGTATTTGGTTGTTGATCGGTGGTTGGGGCGGTGCAACGAAAGGGTTGTTGTTGGTGTTTAGGAATACTGGCAGTGGGACTGGTATGCTGTGATGTTGGGGAAGTTGCGGGTTTAAGTGTTGACTAGTGGATGGTCGGGACCAGGATAAGAACAGATGCAGTTGCAGCAATGAGATGGCAGAATTTAAATATTTCTGGAATGAAAATTTCAAAAAAAATTTATCTTAGTACCAAATAATTGGTAAGAAGTTTATTTTGTGTGTTTTGAAAGGAAAATGTGGTAGGTTGAGTTAAAAATGAATTTTTCTTACCATTATGATGTAAACATGAGAGCGAGATGTTTAGCCTCCAGTCGACTTGGTAAAATGAAGTGCGCAGTCGAGACTACTGCATGAAAAGTTTAATCCTGTATAAAAATGTAATTCCTTCGAAGGTCAGAGTTGGTGGACCAAAGTTTAAACATGTGTATTGGATGGGTCTCCACGTTGGATGAACATACACTGCACTGTTACACGTTCAACCATTCGTAAAAGCTGCAGAATTTAACGAAAAAGAACTTTTTTGTTGTTAGAGACAATTCACTTTTGTTTCTTTAAGACATAATAAAATAACGCTTGAATTTCTGGAATTGGATGTACTGTATACTGAAGATCGAGTTGTAGATAAAATATGTTGGTTTTCTTTCTTTAATTAATTATAGTGCGTCATTGTGCGAGAATAATCTGAATTGACTTTTCTCTAGATTCTGAATCATCAGTTGCTTGTTGCCTTGATGCATTTTTGATTGAGAAGTTGTTTTTTTTTACCAAAATTTCATAGAAACGAGTCTGAAAGAAATCTGAAATCAGTGAAATTGTCATTTAGATTTTCTTGTCGAATATAAAATGAGAAAAATTCTCTCCAAATTTTTGCTTCAGATATCTTAAGTTGAGAAATAATGAATGATGGGATTCCAAAATGGAAATTGACTACAATACACATGCAGCAGCCCGCATATCTACTGATTTATTATTTTATTGATATTTTAAAGAAAGTTTTGATTTAATTTCTTCCTGGTTTGTTGCATTTGAATAGGTTTTATTAGGTGTGACCAAAGGTGTGAATGATCAAATACAGCGCAATAATCTGACAAGATGTTCAAATTGTTTATACCACATCTGATGTTTCTTGGAATTTTGGATTTAAATCAATAAGAAACAAAAAATAGCCTAATGTCCTAAATTTTATGAAATCTATCTCGCCTTTTACATCTCTTAAATAGCGAGGTTTGGTTCCAATTTTGATAATAAAAATGTTTTTTATCACTTAGAAATTTCGCCACCATACTGTGCCACCGCAGAATCAACTTTACAATCGACGCACATGTTTAAAAACGTTGTGGCAACTTTTACCGATTATTTTTGGCGCTTTAAGGTAATAATTGTAAATAACTTTTCCGTAGCTACGTATATGGTCATACTAGAGAGTCTTTGACACCACCGGAGAGAAAGAGAAAAAAAAAGAAACTCACCACTCTGCCTCGTGCCATTGCTATTCGAAAATTTAGC
>JAQFZO010000246.1:0-30334 GCA_034695885.1 Geophilus flavus
TGTTACACTTTTTTTCACTCTACTTTTTCCTCATAATTTATGTAAACCTTTTAACTACTCTACTTATTTAACGGCACTGACCTTCCATCTTTGGATTTTTCATTTTCACGAATTCCCTGTGATTCTCAAATCGAAACCATGACCCACATGAAAACGAGCATCCCAGATGATATATAACAAGGTTAACGAATCCTATTTATATATAAAAGAGAGTGAAAAAAAGTGTAACATACTTAATTTTTTTGCGAATGTTTATTAGTATTTGTGCGTAATGATGTAAAAATTGGGATAGACCCATTTCAGTGATTTAAGATACCTTGCTCGTTAACTAATAAAAAAAATTCTTGAAATTAAAAAGAAAAAATTTTATTAGAGAAATTAAAAACATAAATAAGGTGAACCATACTGCCCCTGTGAAGTGCCATAACTTTATAAAATCTTAAACACAGGACGAGATGAATATCAGTAAATAAAAAAAAATCAGGTCGTAGACGATGACGCTTCTTCACAAATCAAAGTCAAGCTCGAAAAAATGGGACTACCTACGGCGCCTGAAATGAAGGATAAATGACTTCCATTTTCCATATTTAATTTTGCCCTTCTTTTTGGAAAAATTTTTTTAAGTTCTTTTCTTCATTTTATTTTCTAGTTTTTATTATATGCTGAAAAGCAAAATTCGAAATGGATGTTGTGTGAAACACAGCAGGGTGTGGCAGAGTGGGAGGTAATTAAAAGGCTTTTACGCGGAAAGAGGTCGAAGATTCTTACCTTGAGAATCTGCTAATATCCAATTTGTGCTTGTTTTGATTTTGAAATGTCACATTTTTTGACCAAATTAGATTATTCCGTGCAGCATCCAAGGTTTACTGCCACGTCTTAAGGATCATGTTTTTTAGGTAATTTATTAGAAAAATTAAAATTGCTATTTAATTGAATCGCCTCGACAGAAATTAATGAATGAATAATAATAAAACTTCTACATTAGGAAGCGCAAGCGTTTCACATCCTGAATGCGGTGACTAGTTTTTGTCATGTGCTAAGCAGTGAAGTCTAATTTGTCATTAATTAAATTTGACGCGTTCAATGTCTTTTTTCATTGGATTTCAGAAAAAAAGTACCAACTTCCAACAAATTTCAAAGCCAAGCATTCTTTTTTTAATCAATGATGCAGTTACATCTGGTTATAAAACGAGAAAAAAATGATGAGGTTATTAATAAAAATTGAAAAATGAATACAGATCACCCATTAAATTCAGGGTAAAGTAAAGTTAATGGTTCCGATTTTTTTCATCGAATCGTTTGTCACTCGAAGGAAAGAATGTGACGTTTTTTGAACGTTGCTTTAAACAAACAACTACAGAAATATAGGCCAAGGATGTTTTAAAGCATTTTTAATGTATGCAAACTACCTTTTGTTACCTATAACAAAACTAACAAATGTTCATCAATTTACTTTATTTCAACAAGCAAAATTAATTAAACCCAAACATCAATCAAGAAATTCACTTTAATCTTAATTGTAGACGTACGTCCACATTATTCTTACGTAAGATTTTTTATTGTTTATTAGTATTATCATAAAGACCTTGAAAAGGGCCTTCTCTATTTAAAGATTGTTGAAGGCCAAGGCAATCCATTTGGAAAATTCATACCAATACAGGATAGTAATCATGATCAAGCAACTTGTTGTGGTAGGTAATCAAAACCATCTTTTCCTTTAATCATCTACTTTCAACCGAATCTTTCTCATTCGAATCAGGTGATTTTATTATCCATTACCTTCGGAAATGGATACGTTATTCTCCACCCCTACATTTCGAAGACACCTCCCGTTTATCACATCGTGCAAGTCGCAGGCCCATTGCAATTCCAACCGACGCACGTGACCCTTGAAAATGCAACTCAGGACACTCAACCTTCCCTAGAAGATGCCGCATCAAAGAACGGCGTGAATCCAGATGGTATGCCTTCAGCGTCGACCCCGCAGTTGCGAATTATGCCCGGAATGGTGCTCCCATATGGTTACGCAGTCACGGGAGTGGTGCCATATACGGGCTACTTCCCAACGGGTACCCATTACATAAACATGCATTTGCCAGGTTTACATCATCCATTGGAGGCTGAGAAGGATAAGAAAGATGATAAAAAGGATGAGGAAGCGGAAAGTGATGGAATTAAAACTGTTTTAATTGGGCCAAACGATGGTGAAGCAGAAGTTGAAGCTGAAGTAGCAGCAGAGGCGCCGACACGACGTAAGAGACAAAAGCAAGATGGACCGTTGGTTAAATTTACTTTTCCGGTGTTGAGAATTAAATCTCCACCTCCGGAAGATGTTTGATGGAATTGAGCGAGCAAAAATTTTTCGTGTGCAATAATTTTTTATTTTTTTTTAAATTTTGTATGTATATATACTAGTATACATTTCTAACTTGCATGTACAGTAGGCGTTTATTAACAATAAAATCTGGGGGTTTCAGAGGTGTCCACAGGTGTAAAGTTAATTTATTTCTTCGAGGAATTAATAAGCGCACCGATGTTGCAGGTGTTTTGCATTTTAAATTCGGCTTGATGACACTAGATGGCAGACGAGAATAATCTCCATCCAAAAACAGGTTTTTATGAATTTCAGAGAAATATGCTTAACTCGACTCTATTCCAAATTTCGTTATATTTTGTGAAATGTGACATAATTTATAGCAAAATACACGCGTTTATACGACCATTGTATATACTTCTTAATTTTTATTTTTCAATCCTGCATGAGGAAGTTAATTAAATGCCTACCAAATAAGGAAAATGACAAGAAAGATAATGGGTAATAATATAAATATACGGGACTTATTATTTCTGTCCTTTATCTCTCTTTTTTGTAAATTTAATTTCTCTTCTTATCTTTTTTTTTCAAATAAATGTTGACTGATGAGCAAGGAGAGTGAGGGGCTATCGTGAGAGTTTTGCTTGTCTACCTGCGCTCTATGGTTTAATGCCACAATAATCACACTGCTAAAGGTCATCGAGGTCAAATTTCTTTGTCACGTGAACATCTTTCCACGCCCACATTACTCCATTCATAGAAGCGTCATGGACAGAAAAAAAATATAAATAATGGGAAGCAGCCATCACAAGCATGGGAAAAGAGAGTAAGATAGGTTGGGAAGAAAATGTGATCAATTAGAAGGTCTGGAGTTTTTGGGGAAGGATTAAATGAGTTAAAGGAATAGTTTTCCAGTTCCACCGAACCCCCAACAGTTATTGAAACGGGTCCTTCGAGTGAATTAAAGGCGGTAAAGTGTTAATGGTGCGTTTCCATCATACGATATGAAAAATGTTGAGTTACAAATTGAACTAATAAAAAATAAAAAAAATGGAAAAAAACGCAACAACTCCCCCTAGTTTGGGGTGTGGGTTCCCACTTGAAGTATTTTCCCACGTTTTGTACTACACCCTAAGGCCGTGTCTGCCATGAGCGGAATAATAAGAAAATGAGAGCTCTACACTTAGCTTGAGTTGAGCAGGCCTGTCTCAATTCACTCGCCCCCTGGACGCCCTACCTGGGCACCGCCGAAGGAAACGTGACTGACCCCATACCGCCAGCATGCCACTGATTCACCCTACGCCTACACAGCACACGCCTATATTCATACACTACACTACCATTTTTTCAGACCCAAAAAATCATAAAATAAAAAAGAAAACAAATTAGTCGAGTGCATGGCATTTAATAAACACAATTTGTTAAGTGCTTTATAATGCAAGTCAAATACCAAGATTTTCTAGATAAATTCACTTTTTTCCCTTTTATACAGTATATGTAAAGAAAAAAGTGAAAAAGGTTCAAAGTTTGTTTCTTGATTTATTGAAGATTTATGCAAATTGTGTGTAACTGATGGTTACGATGCGAGTAAAATTTTAAGTTCGACTCATGTGATTTTTATAATACTTTACAAGTTTTATTTTATGGCTATATGTTTTACAAATTTTAATGATCAGTAATTTTAAACCCAAAACGTGATCAAGATGTCAATCTATGCATGCAGCAGACTTTATGACTGATAAGAAAAACAGGTCTGACTTGCCAATTGCTTTATTGGGGGCTGAAGAGTAATCATCTACTGGATGTCTTCTTTTACCACAGGAGTGAATGGTGTGTGTGTGGGGGTTTAAAGGTGGTAAAAAGCTAAAAGGAGTAGCCAAACCATATGAGAACGAGTAACAAGAAAAAACCTAGTGCGATTTTTATTAAGTTTTCAGTTGTACGATGATTACATTCATTCTAATATGCAAATTGGGAAGAAAACAACCAGTTTTCAAAAATTAACCACCCAACTTTTTTGAAACAACGTACCACTCCTCAACCTTCAAACCAAGTCACGATTATTTTAATTCCACATATTTCAAGTGCAAGAAACTCAGTTTATCCCTAAATGATGCCATTTTCACTTTTATTGTTTCTACATGACTCCTCAGTACACAAAAGTGCGTTTTAACAAGTTGAAATAAATTTTAACTCTCGCACATAAACAAATTTAATTTTTTTTTAATACTCCACCAACTTTTTTTTTTATATTTTTTCCCCAAATTGAGTTTTCCAAGTCATTTTTTTTTTTGCACATGTATTTTTTGGAAAGTCAAACTAATCTTCAACAACAACTTGTCTCAAATATGAGTTACTGCAACGAAAATATCTGCATAACTTTATGCTAAATCATCTGCAACGCCCTCTGGGGTCGTGATGGTGAAGTGTGGGAACATGTCAAACATTTGGAAGAAAGAAAACAACAAATTATAATTTTATGAGACATTTATCTCTTATTTGAAAATTTTCTAATCTCTAAAAAAATTGTTTTCTTTCAAAAATAAATAAAACATAATAATTGGAACCAAAAATCCAACTTCCAACTATTTGAGAAAATAAATGAAATAAGTCCAATTTATTCCCCATAATGTGTTATGTGCACTTAATTTATTATCCCCATAATATGTAATTCTCCTTTACCCTAACCATCCTCCTTTCTCATTTTTTTTAATCTTATGACACAAAAGAAGAAAATATTGTACCAATTTACTTCAAGAACTGGGTATTCTACACACTGTAATGTCATTTTTTTCTCCTTTTGTCTTTCAAACTACTAGCCTAATGAGGTACGTGAATTGAATTAGAGAAATTCAAGTTTTAGATACAAGTAAACCTATAATTTAAATACACCCAAACTAAAAAAAAAATAAAAATAAAAATAAAAAATTCTTAAAAGACCAAAAAACAAAAACAAATGACTTGTGCATGAAATTTCCATTAATCAACAAGTCAATAAATGAAGTATTTGGTATTTCCGCATTGCCCTAAACTTAAATGAACGTCAAATTCTCCTTTCCATACCGAGTTCCACACTCCACCCCTTTTCCCACACTTCTATATGGGTTATTGTACGACTTCTACACTCAAGTATGCGACTTTCTTCCGTTCGTGTTTCTTTTTTTTTTTTTTTTCAATTTAAAATTTTGTTATCTCATTCGAATACCTGAAACCTAAAGGCAAATCAGTCCCTTATGATTTGACCTTTGATTCGTCGTAATTAACTTAATATTGCTTTACCCCTAACCCACATTCATACTTCTCACCAGATTCCACCAATAAAAAGGTCACACGCTCAGGGGGTCAGTCTTGCTTCAGTTCATTGGCCAGTGAAAGTCTCTGTAACGACCGTGACCTCATATGTCATGACCCTGCCTCCAAAGATGCCTCACTTTGCTCGGGGCTAGGCACGATTTACTTGCCATGGGGAAAAAAACATCAGTGTGCACTACCACTTTACTGTTTCAGTTTATACTTTTTTCTTTTTTTTCTTTTTTTTCCTTTTTCAGCCAATGGTAAAAGAGCTGAGTGCGTATGGATGTGATTTCAGCTTAATTGCTTCTTGTGCTGACAGGGGTATATAAAAGAAGGGACTCAAACTTGTTAAAAAATGTAGTTTGAATTCATACTCGCTTATGGACTGTTTACTATGATCTTGGGAGTCATGGAGATGGTTTTATTGGTAAGTTACATCATTTGCGAGTCTTATTTAAGTCATCCGAACCTTGTTTTGTATTTTAAGGTTGTGTTTCTGTGTGTTTTACCAATTACATCATCACTCGACGTGAGTTTAGCAACCGAAAACAGCACAAAACCAAGTACAAACTCTATAGAAAGTGTGAAAAACTTTAGTAGTGTTCCAACTTTTTCATCGTCGACTGTGACTGAACCATCGTCGACTTCACCACCGACAACATTACAACCACCACCATCATCATCGTCGCCATCGTTCACGAGACGAAGGAAAAACTCTAACGGCCAGTACAATGCAAACAGCATTTTATTCTCTAGTAAACGGAGAAGCCGAATTAGGATTTTCGGTGTTAATCGCACGACGACGGTGAGAACAACCACCGAAAAACCCACCACGAGTACAATCGACGATCCCGGGCACGACTTGTTACCCCAATCGTCGCATCATTCCGAGATGTCAGTCAATCATCCATATTTATCCAAACCATTGGCAATGCATAAAAGACCGGCAGGGAAATCCGACTTCATGGGACTCGGGGTAATGCCTCCTAGAGGCTCTCCTGCAGCTAAAGGGCCGTATAAACCGGCTATCATATACAAGGGCTTAATTAGGAAACAGAGACCGGGAATGCAGTTTAAAAGAACTCCCAATGGACCTCCACCGTTGCCGCCGCCTTTGCCGCCTCAGCCGCCCGAAAGACCGATGGCTAGAGGTAGGGAAGTGTCGATTCCTTCGGAGTTTGCGAGCCAGTTTTCGATGGCTGATCCGAAAACGGGAACTTATAAATTTGGTTACGATACGGGTGTTGTTGGTGAACAGAGTTACAGATATGAAACGAGAGATGCAAATGGAAGAGTGACCGGGAAATACGGATATATCGATCCCGATGGAGTTTTGAGAGAAGTCAACTATGTGGCAGATGCCCAAGGCTACCGGTAAGCTAAATGGTTAATTACAGAATAGTTAAGTCGTGATGTAATTATAGAAATTCATTGGATATGCAAAATACGCGCTGAAATGCAAATTTTTTAATTAACATAAATTTAATTGAAAAATTAATTAAATTTTACAAATTTTACAAAGTAATTCTGTAATTTTATAAAAAACATTTTTGGGTCATAATTATATATTTATTTAATTATTACTTACTTTTAGGCCAGTGTTTGTCAACCGATATCGAGTGGACGTGAATTTCCCATTTGTAGGACCAATGCCATCGAAACTGAAATTTTCCTGAATCAAATGATAGTTTTAGTTATTAATTTTAAGTGTTTCATCTTGTTATTTATCAACTTGTATACCATCATCACTCAATTGAAACTATTAAAAATTATCATATTTTTTTTGACAAAAATAAAAATATCTATTTATTGAATCATTTAAGACGTGCAAAAAGTTCTTAACCATTTTTTTTATCTATTAAAAACTTAAGAAGCACTCGTAAGGTAATTACAGAGCAGCGCTCAGGTGCCAAAATGGTGAACTGCGATGTGTGACGACCTCATTTATAACTCGACGCCCACTCCACCTGCCACACCGGCGGGATATAAACAAGTGGAATGCAACCCGAGGGGGGAAAAAATTGACCTCTCACCTTTCGTCTTACAGGAGAGCATTTGGGCCACTTGTTCGCGTTTTCCCACGAGTAGAGACTCAGTCTAGTGAGTACGAGAGCAAAGCAAGTTTTCACGTTGACCTTGGTAATGACAAAAGAGATGAGCTCACTCTTTACTCATCTCAGTTTCTTTTGACCGCCTGCTTATGATCAGCTTGAAAACTAGTGATCACAAAGACTAGACCTTTTAATTTAATGTGCACTTTTTTCCCCACCCAGCAAGAAAAACAACTTTTTTCCTCATACACTTCTTTGTACACCCAAAAAAAAAAATTGTGTTTGTGACACACAATTACCATAATTATATTTTTCAAAAAAATCACATAAATTTATAATGAATGCATTTATTGCCTTAATTATTTGTGAAAATACAAATGAAATCACAACTCAATGACACAACTTATGTAAAAATATACAATCGTGAAATTTTCTTATCAATTGTAACTTCCATAAAAAATGACGAGTGATTTTAATAAACTGAATTTGTGAAACTTTTGATTTATGATATTAAATTATTAATTTGTAAATCCTAGTCCGTATTCCGTAAACTTGAAAATGGTCGTCTTCGAAGATCTTAGTATTGAGGAGCAGCAGCTGGAGCCTGGTACTTGGGGGCGGAGTACTTGGGAGGAGCAGCACCCATGCTCAAAACAAGTGGGTAATGATTTGGTACTGGGGTAGGGATGGCCGCACCGTACGCCTGGTAGCCGTTTTCATCAGCGGTGTAATAGATGTCGACCTTTTCGCCTTCGGGAGAAATGTAAGCGTAACTGCCCTTAACGGCTTGGTAGTTATCGGCTTGTTCTTGACGTTGGGACTGGTCGGCGCTGGTGTAGGAGAATTTGTAAGAACCATCTTCGTTGACATTAGCATCTTGTTGGAGAATTGGCACTACTGGTACTGGGGCAGCTTGAAGAAGTGGCGCCGATAAAAAACCCGCAGCTTGTGCTTTGCTGCCGTATCCACCCGAGGGTAGGGGAGTGGCTACTCCACAAAGCACACTGAGGACCTAAATCGATAAAAGGAAAATTATAGACTTGATGATAATGGTTTTTGAGATACAATAAAAATGTATCACATAATTCAAGTGGAAGTTAAAGGGTTTGGTATGTATGGGAAGAATTGAACTTTTTTTTAAACAAAATAAAAATTAATGGGAAAATCGCTGATTTTGAAATTTTTGTGTGAATTATTATAGAATTTTTTTAAGGGAAAATTAAAAATAAGTGGAAGAAATGTTGAATAACTTACTGCAATGATGATAAAGGCCATTTTTCTGTTGATGCTTCTGGATCACAAGCTGAGGAGTGAAGAATGAGTTGAAGTATTTGGTTGATCTGCAATGGTCCTACTCAGCCTTTATATACAAAACCAATGGCCTCAATTCGAAGAAAGGGAAAATGTCCGCTTGAAAGGGAAAGGGGCCGGATTAATTACAAAAAAATGAAAACTCATTGGTCTAAGAGTATGAGGGTGGGGGTCGGGAATGGGGTCATCCTTGCTAGCCATCCCTGTTGCTCTCCCTCAGGCAGAGGTTGGAACATTTGACCGACTTAACTTTTTATTTCAATTTTTTTTACCGATACCATAGGGACACGTGGCTTTAATATATTTTGTTAATGCTGTTATGTCATATATGTAAATAAATCTGACATTCTGACGATTGTGTAATTTGTTTCTGTTGCGATTGCGATAATAACTGTCCCTTAGATTTATTTATATATAATATACTAACAGAATAATTTCTTCATAATTTTTTTAAATTTTTTTTGGCTGTACCAAATAGATAAGAGAAAAAATTTAGTGAAAAAATGACCAGTTAGTAAGAATGTTGTCTGAATTATAATGAAGAAAAATAGAAAATATTAGGTTTATAGGACTTATAAAGATCGACTTTCAGGTTTCATTAATTGTGACGAAGGTCAATCGCATTTGTTTATATTTATATTTACACTTTTTATTCATGTTTACAAATCTTTATAGCGCACGAATTGAATAAGAGTAGTCTCGCGAATTTAATCCAACCATTTAGGTTCAATCACACATTATAAATTGACTTGTTGTGATTCAGCATTTCTACTTTTCATTCTAAACAAACATGGCAATAATGACTTTCTCAATTAGGTTTTTGGGATTCCATTGATTCATTTATTTCCAACATTCGTTCCAGTTCCATGCTCATAGAAGTAAAGACAAAGACAGACAAGTATTAAATCCAGATGAAACATCAAGATTCGGCTCATCCATGAATTGAATATTTGGAATTCCTCGTCTCTTGGTAACGCATCGACATTTTACTGATAAAATTATTTAGAGATTTCTAATATCTTCTTCTAAGAAAAATTAAATCCGATCATAAAGTCAAAATAATTTGCCCACAAATCAAATGTAAAAAAAAATCGAAAGTGAGTGAAGAGAAAGTTTAACCCAAGGACTGGAAGAGTAAAAAATGACCTCAAAAGTTGATTCGCCTATCTTCAAAGTGGAACACCTCGGCTACAAAAAATATATAGATAAATTTCAAACTTCACTTTAGAATAATTTTAAAATACACAATTTTAAATACAAACAAATATTTTATTTATTTAAAATTGAATAAAAAGAATGCGGAGCGGGAGATGCTTTTGTCCTCACAAATTTGTACGATTTTACAATTTTTTTTTGTAGTTTTTATAATTTTTTTACCTAATTTTCGGTTTCTAAACGACGATTATTTTTTTTTTTGAATAATTTCAAATTTCTGAATAGAACCTGAAAGAACTAATCAAATTCGACACGTGACTGCGTGAATGTCTCGCTTCACTGGCCGATATCCTTCTCCAGTTATCGGATTTGAGCTAGGTATTCCTTTAAAAAAAAATATATAAAATTAAAAAAAAAAATTCTTCTGTTTATAAATTTATATCATAAAAACCTGAGTCTCTCCTGGTTCGAGCAGGCAGCACAGCGTCACCTACAATCGGATTACGCAATATCGCTGCCTTTGATGTTCTTTTCACTTCATGGTTCGATTCGGACGGAGCGAAAATATTTTCGTGCGCCAACTTATCGGGAAAATGTTTGGCCAAAGGACGTGAAGTGTTGGCCATTTTCTCGCCAAACAAACGCTCTCGCGTGAGATCCGGCGTCTTAAAGTGTCCATTCGATGTATTTGTCCGCGGTGTCAATGGCAGCGTGTCGGAATCCGATCCGAAAAGACGATTATAACTCGCGTCGCCCGGCCTTGTCTTCGTCAGTTGTTTTTTCACTTCCGGGATTCCGAATAGTTTGGCCGAAGTATCGTCATCTCGTAGTTTGTAACTCAAGCGTCGATGACCGATGGGTAAAATCTTTGTTTCCGACGATTCCTGACTCCCCGAAAAGATTTGTTGAACACCCGAATGACTCGATTGAGCCGTGGTGGCTCTGTTCGGTTTTTGGATGACTGGGGGCTCGTCGTCTTCGCTCGTGCCAACCCACCAGTAAACGTTTCTCGAGCTGTTGTCGTCAGGTTTCGGTCGACGTCTCCTACGACCTGCTTTTCGGGGTTTTGGTTCGGGTTCCCCTCCGAAAATTCGGTCCCTGTTTGCCGTAACATCGTTCATTGCATCTGAAATGTTGGAACGAGTGGTGAGAAAAAATCATTTTGAATATGGAGCCATTTTGTGATGAGATTTCAGCCAATCGCGATCGACTGACGTCACTCACTGCAGTTTAATTCCATGGATTCCGGTGATTGGGAGCAGCTTTCACGGGCCATGACACGTTCTTTAGTGTTTGGTGTAGTTCTTCGGCCTTTTCTCTCACTACACTTGCGACCATCAGCCTCGACTCCAATCTGTATGTCGTTAATAGAAGTTCGACTGGATGTTCGCGACGGTGGTAGTTGCCGTGATTTCCGCCGTCTGGGGATGATGACGGCTTCCTGAAGTTGCTTTTCTTTCGTCCGCTTTTTAGCAGGGACCGAACGCATGGGTTTTGTCGTCGATTTATTTACCGACGTCTCCGAAGACTCGGTACGAGTGCTGCTTTGCGTAGTCCTATCTAAAGATGTACCTTTAATTATTATATTTTAGGCGATGTTTGTCAATCGCTAGGAAAAATTCATCGACCTGACTGGTGTTGCCACCGTGTGTTAAAAAGTCAAAACAGACCATTCGAAGGCGGGAATTTTGAAATACCTGACGTACTACGAGTTGATTCATCTTTCCTATCAGCTGGTGGCTCCTCAAACCCTTCATCACCAGAAGTGGTGGGGACTTTTTGGGAAATTGCGGTCGACTCGTTCATTTTTATATCGTCCGATAGGAGTGTGAATTTTTGAATGTTCTTTCGTCGTTCTTTCATTTCCAAACAAATTAGCAATCGAATATTTTCTGTACTTTAAAAATAAAATTATTTTTAAATGTTTCTCGCAGTTTTTTTTTCTCTCTCTTGTGATTTCATTTTACCTTGGAATCGTCAGATTCCTTTTTAAATGATTACAGTAGCATTCATCAAGGACCTTTCAGCCCGCCGCATTCTATAAATGGCGATTAGCGCAATGTGTATGATTGTTTACTCGCATGATCTCGTGAAATCATTTCGAATATTGCATTAATCATCACTAGGCACTAGACAATTAGTCACGTGAACAAACAAAACAAAATAATCGTTAACACTAAGGTCATGAATCCCTAGTTATGAAAAAACAATTTACTCGTTTACTCGTATCTTTATTTTTAAACCCCAAAATGTAAACTTCGGGAATTTATTTTCCTCGTGTATTGGATCGAATCCAAAAAGTTACGAAATACGATCGGAAATCGGTGCGAGCAAGAAGAGTTAACGTCCCGTTGCGTCATTAGTGTCCTAAATTAACAACTGACGTCAGAAGCAGCTGGGCGATAAGCTTAGCTCACTTAGTTCGAAAAGGCCTGTAACATAGAACGTGTATTCTTTAGTCCGTTAAAGTTATTAATTGTTATTTTTTTTTTTACTGTTTGTTGTTCGAGTTTATTCCTAATTCGTTTTATGTGAAATTCCTGTATAAATATCGTTTATGTTATTTATTCGTTATTGAAAAATTTTATCGAGCAGGCCTGCTGCTAGAAACAGTTCTTTATCTGACGTCAGTTTTACATCACTACCTCTCGATCACGACGTCACGAGTGGAAGCCTAACCAGAACGGAAGAAACTGAATCGACAGTGGAGTTCTCCGATAGTGTTTTTGAGTTTTCTATCAAAATAAGCAAGAAATTGAGTTGAATAATGTCGACACCAGCTCGCAGGAGACTTATGAGAGATTTCAAAAGGTAGGAATCGCCGATAAATAAGCGAAACTTTTCGAGTCTCCTTTTTTCCAAGCTACAATATGGCGTCTATGTAATCAAATGAAATCCGAGGCAAAATTATGAAATAGTCAATACGCTGATGTCTAAGCAATTTTTTTTGGTTTTCATTCGATTTATGTTCTTTTTAGGTTGCAAGAAGATCCACCCGCGGGTGTTAGCGGAGCGCCTACCGATAACAATATTATGATTTGGAATGCTGTCATATTTGGGTAAGAAGGATCGTATTCAAATTTTTTTTCTTAAAGAAAAAAACTTCCATCGCTTTAACAACAATTTTTTTTTTTTACTTCGATGCTTGGATTTTGAAACTTCGAACGTTAGGCTTAAATTTAAACAAACATTTCTCATTTTATACATCATGATTTCGGATAAAACCAAATCAAAATATTCGAAAACGTCACAGGACAGTGACTAAATTGGTAATGGATGGATGAATGAATGACGAATATCGATAAGGACGGAATTTGTAATTTATAAGGGAAAAAAATTTAGAAAATGAATTTAGAATGATGAAATGATTTGAAAAGAATGTGATCGACGACGTTCTTTATCAGGAATTTGGTGTAAAGTTACACATTTCTTAGATAATTTGGGGATTTTTCTTAGATAATGTTGAGTTACAAGTCGTACTACACGTTGAGGAAATAGAAATCACAGAAAATAATAATTTCTTAATTTTTATTTTTTTAGACCTCATGACACTCCGTTTGAAGATGGTACTTTTAAGTTGACTATAGAATTTACAGAAGAATACCCCAATAAGCCTCCTACAGTGAGATTCGTATCGAAAATGTTTCATCCGAATGGTAAGTATTCATTTAATCCGACATTTTTTTGTATGAAAATGGAACACCGATTTATTTATCTGTTCGAATTTAAAGTTTATGCTGACGGTGGCATTTGTCTCGACATTCTTCAAAACCGTTGGAGCCCCACTTATGATGTTTCTGCTATTTTAACATCTATCCAGGTAAATATTTCCCATCGTGACATCACACAAAGCGCATACACCAAGGAAATGGCCAAAAAAGGGGAAATTGAAGGAAATAACATGATGAAACCATTAAAGTAGTGCTACTTCAATGAAATTGATGGCAATTTCCTTAATAACGTCGTAACCTTGGTTAAAAAAGCAAAAAAATACCCATTGTTTATTTATTTTCCGTTAATTATAGTTTCCTTGGTATGCGTTCGACAAATCCTGGTATATTTTTAATTTTTATTTATAAGTCTGGCTCATTTTCAGTTGGGAAATCCATTTCTTGATATAACTAAAGTGAAAGTATGATAAGAATGAATCTTATCAAGTTTATTGTACGTTTTATAAACTCGAAAGACAAGTCGATAGGTTTATTTGAGTAGGTTATCGCAAATTACAACCAGATTTTAATTGTTTTTTCGCCATTCTTAAGGTATAAAATGTGAAAAATTGTGAAAAATTGTCCTTCGTGTCAACAAGTTTAGCTTTAAAATAGTGAGGAAAGCGGATTGAATGATGCATTGTGTTGGGTGGGATAATCCAGACACTGGACCCAGCGACAGCTGAGGGAACATAAAGGACTTGTTGTTGTTTGCCTCCTTTGTTTGTGCCCTCGAGATTTGTTTTTGGACGTGTTATGTAAGACTTGGCACACTCCAAAATTTGTGCAGACCATGAATAAGATAATTGATGCCGAGTTTCAAGGGTTTGCATGTTTATTTTGTATTTTTAAAAAAAGAAAAAAATTTTAATGCGATACAATTTCTTTGAGTCATCACATTTTTTAAGCCCTAATGATAAAATAGATTTAAATTAATTTTAATTTTAATTCGAAAGGAAACGAGTTATATAATTTGTGTAATTTGTGTTTGTTTTATTTTCAGTCTTTATTAGGTGATCCAAATCCGAATAGTCCAGCGAACAGTCTAGCAGCGCAATTGTATAAGGAGAACAGACGAGAGTACGAAAAACGAGTTCTGGCTACAGTGGAACAGAGTTGGCTCGATTAATGTTTTATGGGGGACAGTTCTGATCGTCCAACTATTTTGTACATAACTTTTTTGAATAATGAATGATTCTTTTTTTCTTTGTTTTCGTCCCCAGGTTGTAGCCAATTTTTATTTCTCTTTCAATTTCGTGACTCTTAAGTTGTGAATACCGATATGACGTTGGTCAAACAAAAGTGCATCAAATTTTTTGAATTTTAAAATGGTACCGATCATGGTTTCACTCTTACGAGCTGAATTCACCTTGTTTTACTTGGAAGATAGTGAATCTCAAATGTGAATTCAGCTTACCGAAAAAAAAAAACTATTTCACGCGTTCTGTTTTGCGTTATGTCCAGATAAATACTTGCTGTCAAACCCTTGTTTCCTTTTTTATTTAGCGTATACGAAAGTGTTTATTTAAAAAAGAAAAAAGATTTCAAAGATGAACTTTAAATAATTTAGTTGCGCAGTTTTGGCATTTTTCTTTCCTTTTTTATTTTTTTACATTTACCAATTTTTTCCCGCAGTTACAGTTTGTCTTGTAGAAATCCTTAAACTGATAAATTTTAACTGTATTACATAAATTATAGAATGTTTGAAAAATAAATTAAATTCAGTATTTTGTACGATTTTCTCCTTTATAAAGTGATCGAAACAATTCAGAACTCCAACGGACGTTGCGGTAAGCACAAATTGTAGTATGTGTTTGGATCCCAATAATCTAGGCCTCGCCAGGTACACCATCCCTGATAAAACGGGAGAAAATACATGATAAAAACACATCCAAGATAATTTTCACGAATACGAACCCTGTTTTGAATAATGTACAAATCCTCGATTCCTGTGTAATGAGGATCAAGCACTAAAAATTTCAAATCTCCAGTCGAATCGTTAAAATCCACTCCGATGATTGTGTGTGCAAGAACACCACCACCTACAAAATACAAATTTAATTCAAAAATAATAAATAAATATTTTTTTTTTAAAAAAAGTTGGAAGTTGGAATTAGGTTTTATTAATGTTACCTATCATTATGGGGGTTCCTTGCGAGTTGAAATGCATGGATAATTCTCTTCCCTTGACGCCCAAGTCGGCTCCAGAATTCAGGTTCATTATTTTAGAGGTAACGCCGATGAGTTGTTGCAAGCAAAAACTCACTTCTAACGAACCGATCCATCTTTTAGATCCGACGAAAGAAGCAGGCTTGTCCCCGACTTCCACGAGAGCTTTTTGTATTTCTTCGTGCGACGGAACCGGTCGTTCTGTGTATCCTTGATGTCTAAACCAACTGACGATAGTTTGAAGCGATCTGTACGCACAACCCCAACCGTTATCATCAAAATGGTCTTGTTTATAGTGATGGTACGTGTAAATGCCATTAACGATGCTCACTTTTCCGTTCTTAACTGAAAAGTATGATAAAGATAAATTAATATTTAGTCATTTTTTGGTTAGTTGTTATTTACCTCCAGAATTTGGTAATCCTATGTGAACGTTTGTCAAATAACCGGTGTTTTGTTTGTCTTCTGGAAATATGAATCGAGTTCCCCGACGAAGAATGGGTCTGTCTTCGGGAAGGAGTAGCCACTGATGATACTGGCGCCGTTTGTTTACTGTGAAAATAAAAATCGTAATTTTTAAAATATTAATTAAAATATTAATTATTTGATGTAAAAGTATTTACTTACTAAGATCGTGATCGGAGACAAGGTGTGGGTAAATCAGTGTGATAAAATGGTCGCAAAAATTTGAGATAAAATGGCATGAGTCGATAGCAGGTAAAAGTTTGCCTCTACGATACTCCATAAGAACTTGTTTGATAAGATCCAACTGTGAAATAATTCCATTGATCATAATTGGTACGAGTTTAGATACCGGATGATTGTTGAGAACGCAAACGATGCTGTCGATTGGAATGGTTAGTGACATGTTTTGGAATTCTCCTATCGATGGAAAGAATGAATGAATGATTAATTAATCGATATTAAATTAAATTTTATATTATTTTTTAAATTACTTTTCTGGTAGTGAATTATCGGAAGACATGAAATAGTTCGTTGAATCGCATCACATCCAGTGACTTTAAAAAGTAAATTCATCTTCAGCACATTCTAAAAAAAATTATAAATTGAATTATTTACAACATACATACAAAATCCTCTTTATATTCCACTCACTTTTTCTTCGCCCGACACTTGCTTCTTTTGTTTTGGGCTGTAGTAGCCATGTTCCTCTTCTTCGGCAGAAATATAATCTCGTAATTCACCACACGGGGTGTCATCCCGTAAACCATTGATGGATGGCTCAAATTCTTTTCGATTACACAGCAAAACTTCTGAATTTTGTAGGTGAAATGACGTAACGGGAGACATAATTTGATTTTTCAGACTTTCCATCGCGGATATTAAACCATCGTCGTCGTTATTGTCCCCTAAAGTTCAGAAACAATTAAATCTTATTTGAAATAATCATTGAGAATATCATCAATACCTTTGTCTTTCGTTTCGTAGGATAAGGGCAACATTCCCTGTACGCGAATTAAGGCACATTGCGAGTAAAGTTGCTCGTGGTCTATTCCCTTGATCTCAACTTGTTGAGCATTTTGCATTGAATTGTTGTATATGTAACCAAAACACATATCATTATGTGCAACTATGTAACAAAATTCACTAGTTTCATCTAAATTCTAGAAATTTCAAAAAAAAAATTAAGTAAATTAAAAAGTAATGACATGTGAATATCCTTGTGCTTAATTTTGACCTTATAACCAGCAAGAAGTAATTGGCCCAAATAATCTTCAATCCCGTTTGCATCAAGTCCTTGCTTCGTGCACATAAAAACACCCACCAAATCAAGGCCTGGAAGTAAAATTAAGTATGAAATCGGTTATTAAAAAAAAAAAAACTGGTCCTGATATTGGAATGTACCAGATGGTAGGATTGCCAATCGCTGATCGATATCGTTAACTAGAAGGTAGGGTGTGCTACCGGAACAAGCGATGCACCCTACGCAAACTATCCCATTCTCCGCATGCCATCCAACTAACCATCCTGCAGTTTGAAAGTCTTTCTTCGCGGTGATAAGAAGCCTCTAGAGTGAAATTAAAGAACGAGATGAGTATTGACGAGTCTGTAATTTATGTATTATGAATTCTTACATCTCTCGTCGCCAAGGTCAACTGAATTTCCATTCTAATTTTAGTTTAAGTGGTTTAAGTATGTATGTATGTTTAAAAATGATTTTTAGTTCATTTACATCGCATGGTTTAACCACGGACGTGTCACTCGAATAGTAAATCGAATGTTTGTGTGTTGCTGCCGTCTGGTGGTAAAATTAGGAACAAATAATGGGAAGTTCTCAATTATTTATTTTATTATCGAAAAAAAAGGTTTTTAAATTAGGAATTTTACATTTATGGTTAAAAAATCAATTGTAAATTATTTATTTAAAAAAAAATTATTTACAATTTAGCCCAAGGTTGGAGATTGGAAATATATTCAATCATGGGATTGACATTTCTTCTGGAGGGTTGAGGACGGAAGAATCTTGGTTCATCATCGATGGGTTCGGCAATGCGTCGTTGGAAAGGTCTTCGTTGGGGTGGTGGAGGTGGAGGGGGTCCTCTGCGAACGGGAACTCTTTCTTCTTCCTCCTCAAATCTTCTCCTTTGCTCGAAAAAGGGTCGGGACTTAGGTGGCGGGGGCGGTGCCCTTGGTGGAACGATAATTCCGCGTCCTCGAGGTTCGTATCCAATAGTTCCTCCTGCGGTATAATCGATTTCGTGCAAAGTTCCACTCTCATCGCGAAAACCGTATTTTCCCTTGGTCATGCCATCCGGACCTCGCGTTTCGATCCTATAAGTGCCGTCTTGGCTTTCGTAGCCGAAAGTGTACGAACCATCTTCGTGCATTTCGGTCATCTGCTTCATGATTTTGACCACTGGAGGTGGTGCAGCGTTAAACCGACGGTTGTTTATAAAGTTTGTTTCCACTTCATCCCCGTGAAAGAACTCTTGCACTTGCCTTTGACGTCCTCTTTGGCTGTTCGCCACCGACAGAAGCACCGCAAAGACAATAAACTATATGCACAAGATACAGTTGTTCAATAACTCGAAATAAATGATTATAAAAATATGCACTCGGACTTACCGGAAGAGTTTTCATTTTGATATTACGAAACTCTTCTTGTGATCCCTTCCTTTTATATGGTGATGAATTGTTGAAGGTGGAGTTTGCGTTTATTTTCCACGTACAAATCGATGCCCAAGGCGATGAAAATGCGTTTCTTGTTCTTGCAGATCGTCCTAATTCGTTGTGATGGTCGCTTCCTTTCCTTTCCTTGCACAGAGTAAAAATCAGTTCAAGGTGGTCGCTTTGGGCTTTGCCGGGTGTGGATGGAACCCGCCATCTCTGCGTGCACTTAATAGTTCAAGGGTGTGGTTGGGGAGCATCTTAATCAAAATGCATGGCCACAGCGGCAACGTGTAGGGAGGCATCCTGGACGTAAAAAACCTGTCGAAAAGTCATTAGTATTGGTAGATCTTATCGAAAGCAAATGAGTTTACAATTAGCAGATGTCAAAGAGCGTAAATAAAGAGATTTAATCCCACGGTTTTTCAACAAAAACGAAATTTTCTCATTTTAGTGCATCTGAAGTGCAACAACCACAACCTTCACTAATTGCAAGATTGATATAATTGCGTGTAATTCATCCTTTATTCAAAATTCTACACAAATTATATGATAATCAGATTTTTTTTTTGTGAATTTATAGAGCCGTCCTCAGCAGTAAAGAAGTAATTAATGTTTTCCCTAGGAAAAAAAATACAGTCTGGTTTTCTATGTAAAATATGTTTTGAATTGTTGATGGTGGACAAGGTTAAGAGCCCCTCCTCTGATGATCTCCAAATTTTTTTGGACATTGAAGTCTATACGCTGAAAATGTGGCTGTCCTCGACCTGCATCTTCTTCCGTTTCTTTCGCTTTTATGTTTGATTGTGGGAGAGTTTTACCCCCCTTGTATCTATTGTAAAATTCATCGGAATTCGTGATAAACGAATTTTAAATTACACGTTCCCATACGGAACTAGTCGTATTTCAATCCAGTTAAAATAAAATCAGCGATAAATTAGGGATTTAAATCTTTTTCGTTTTTCAAAATTACGGGTTTTAGTGTGATAAAAAGTTGTTCGGCTGGAAAGCATGATGTTATGGAATTATATTGTGTACAAAAACTCCACTGGTTTGTTTTTAACCTGTAATACCTCAAAAAAAACATCAATAGATCAAAAATAGAATAAACAAGTTTTGAACTCAATATGACATTTTTTAATTCTGCCCGAAATAATTTTTGTTACACAAGTCACTAAGGACTACGTAAATAAAAGTTTAAATACAGATCAATTTCATGTTACATCCAAACATATACATGAAATTTTGTCGATCGCTTGTCAAAATTCAGCCATTCGTTAGAAAGTGCCCCAACAGGCGTTTGGAGTAAACATGTATCCAGCACTATATTAAATTAAAAAAAAAAAAAAATTAAATTAAAAAAATTAAATAGAATGTGCGACTCATTTATTCTGTTTTCTCACTTTACTTTAACTTGTTCCAATATTCGGAAATTACATCATAGACCGTGGCTGCCTCCTCTTCTTTGTAGGATTTATAAATCAAATAAGTCGCAAATCCAAGGCCGCTGACGATTCCAACAGTTAGCCAAAATCGGGAAAAATAACGTCGGGAATTTCTATCTTCGCGAACATGAGGAGGAAAAAACAAAGTTGCCATTGGGTTGTCCCATGATGATCGATAGTAGTCGCCACAGCAATAATCCCCCATTTTGATGGTTCTTTGATTCAAATTTAACCGATAAAGGGGTGTGATGAATATGATGATGGTGATGTCTATGATTAAATGCACTTTACCATAATCTCAATTCGATAAAGCGGGCTGCATATTTAGTCCCATTTAGAAACTTCTTCAACATCATTGCGCCATTTTGTACATGTGAAGAACACTCGCTTGTTTGAATAATAACATGATGACACTGAATTGTTCATTTCATTCCAACGTTAAACAAATGTTGCAATTATAGGCCTATGCTGCGGGACAGATGTAAACATGATGGGAGAATAAATAAGAAAAAATTACAGGGGTGTGCATCAAGAAAAACAGTTGTTTGACATTTATTTTTAAATTTATGCTTCTTGTTTGTTTATTTTTTACTCCGTGTTTCACACTCCGGATACAAAAGGTTAAAGTGATTATTGTGGGCGTTGAAAAGAATGATTAGGAGGAGTTGCAAGTGTACAATATCTCTATTTTTATGTTTGGGAGTATGATTTATGAGTATGACACATTTGACGTGCTGGGAAGTCCACCCGGCCCTTTTGCTACCAACGTCTGGTGGGTGTTGTTGCTTCAGGGTTTGCAATAATTTTGAAACAACATGTAATGTTTTATTGATAAGTTAAGAGTGAGAAAGTTGTTTTTAACTAGATTTAATAAATTCTCTTTTCAAAAAAATTCTATACTCGTTTTCCTATTTATTTATATTCTTGAAATTGTGACAGAAAGAAAGACAGCTAGTTAATAAATAAACGACCAAATATTTAAGAGAAGTCTTGCCTTGAAAATTTTTTTTCATTAATAAATAAAAAATAAATAAAAACAAATTGAAAAGCATTATTTATTAATAGTTATTTTCACTAGATGGCAGCAGGATCAAAGATTGTAGCCTCGGGATTGTGGCTCATGCGCAATGAGCGGATTGTTATACCAACTTCCAACTTTTCTCACCCGAGGTCGCTCCGTTTATTGGGTCGTGGAAGTTGGTAGCAACCAAAGCAGATTAAAAGATTATCGTGTTTGAGGTCCCGGTACGTACGAAATGGAATTTTTATGCTTATTATTTGTTATTGATGCACCATTATCCTCATAATTAGGTCTGGCAGTAGAATGAAACCCACAAAAAATCACAAGCATCGCAAACTCAGAAACAAAACATCTAATGAAGTGAGTAAAAAAAATTCTCGGAAAATCTTCTTACTGAGGTACACTGATGGGTTTATTTTTTTCCCCCACAGCCACCACAAAATTGGAAAAAGTGGAAAACAGATCGTAAGAGTTTGTGTTATCAATAATGAAATTTCCATGACAAGGTGACCTAAATTTTAGATAAAAAACAACACAAGGAGTGGAAAGAGGAAACTTCATTAAGACTAATAAAATATGATGCACCCAAACAAACAGAAAATTCAGTTGCGGAAACCGATCGTGACTTCAAACATAAGAGAAAAGTACGGAATTATACTTTGAGTATTGCTGTGCCAGGATCTATTCTAGATAATGCACAATCTCGTGAATTGAGAACGTATTTAGTAGGACAAGTAATGAAAATGAATTATTTTTGTCCTTGTGCCCTTTAATTAACTTTTTTTTTTTTAAATTTTAGATTGCTAGAGCTTCCACAATTTTTAATGTCGATGAAATTGTCGTATTTGATGATGCTGGCTCGTTATCAAGGTAAATAATGCAGAAATAACAAATAAATAAACGAAATATTTTACACTTTTTAAAATTTTGTTTTAGTAAAGAGGAAATTGAAGATGAAATGATGAACCAAAATTCGTCGTGTGCATCTATGGCACGAATTCTTCAATATTTAGAGTGTCCCCAGTACCTACGGAAGAATTTTTTCTCGTTGCATAGAGATTTGCAGTTTGTTGGTCTACTGAATCCATTAGATACCCCGCATCATTTAAGAAAAGATGAGGATTTTCAATTTCGAGAAGGTGTTGTTACTGAGAAGCAAAAATCTGGAAAAGGATCCTACGTTAACGTCGGGCAAGGAAATAATGTTGGTTTTAAAAATGAGAAAAATTATACAAAATTAAAATAAATGTTTTTAGGAAGTATTAATTAATAAAGTGCTTCAACCAGGTCTTAGGGTGACGGTCGAAATATTATCATCGACTGGTATGCCTTGTTTTTTTCACACTATATGAATAATAAAAGTAAAAAAAACACGTTTGTATATACGCAGGTAAAAAACGAAAAGGAAGAGTTATTGATTCTGAGTCGCTCAGGTCTGAGCACGGAATTTACTGGGGTTATAACGTTCGATTGGCGGAGAGTCTTGGTGCCATTTTTAAACGATGTCCTTACGAAGGAGGTTACGACGTTACTGTGGGTACGTCTGATAAGGGAACACCTTTGAGTGAAGTTCGATTGTCGGATGTGAAGTAATGAGTATGTTGTGTGTGATATTTTGACGTGAATTAAATTGTTTATTCTTTTTCAGACATTTGATAGTCGTGTTTGGTGGTTTGAAAGGATTGGAAGCGAGTCTGGAATGCGACGAACATCTTCCTGAAAGTGATCCGCGGGATTTATTTAACTTTTATGTCAATTCTTGCGTTAACCAAGGGACCCGGACGATCAGAACTGAGGTGAGTTAGGTGAGCTTAGTGTTTTATTGGAGTTGATTTGTTTGTTTTTATTTTTTAGGAAGCAATTCTTATTACGCTGGCTGCACTCCAATCAAAAATTGATTTATAATTAAAAGTTAGTTTGGTTTATATTAAAAAAATTAATAAATATAATGCTATTTTACCATTAGGTGTCTTATTAATTGGACATTCCAAATGCAAAATACTCATTATATTTGCATAAAATTTTATGTATAATTTTATTCATATTTTTATTTGTAATGAAATCCAATTACATTTTACACGTTTTGTGGTTTTACTGATGTTTTCCTATATACTTTTATGTATCTTCTGAGTAAACTCAAAAAATTGATTGAAAACTACCGTAAATCCTCCGATAGTGCACCCACGCACCATTTACCGAATGAAGGTTCCCTTCGTGCTTTATGACAGACCCGCGTATTACAGGAGACCAGCATATACTATTATCACAACAAAAAATTATTAGCCATAGTGTCATTTACTGATTTCCACGGCTTTTGCTCCGGGAAATTGTTTTTCACAAATACTTTAGCGCTGCAGCGTCTTTATATTTTTCTCGCGCGATTCCTAAACTTGCAATTTAAAAATAAAATCGAATTTTCGACGCGCCATGTCGAGTTACAGGCCTAACTGGACCCGCGCACAACTAGAGGATTTACGATATGTCAGAAACCTTTCTCAGCCTTATCTTTTTGCAAACAAAATTTTTTCTTAAAACTTTATTTACATAAAATACACTTTGAATAACAGAATTAACACTTTAAAAACTTATTTTAACAAGATCCTGAAGCGATCCGAGTAACACAGTTTAACAGTAAAATAGGTAATCTAACTCGAACGACAATAGGTCTTGGTTTTAATTTTAATTAATTGCTGGTATTTCCAATGTCTCATTAGGCATTAGAAATAGACCCATCAACGACACCAAACTTGGACGACCGTAGTCTATCGCCATGGGATACTGTTGCCAATGCGGAGAAAATTCTGTGATGTTCAAATGCGAGCGTGTAGCACACAAAAAACACAAAGGTCCCCCTTTCATCACAAAATTGGAACTCTGAAAAGAAACAAAAACCATTCGTTAACATGGTTAATTTACTTTATATTTTAATTAGTTACCAATGTGATTTCTTGTCTTTTTGACGTGAAAATTTCTCTTCAAAAACACCGGTCCCATACATCTCACGCACTGATCCTTGTTGCCGTCGACTTCTTTAGTCAGTTCTTCGAAACGATCACCAGCCACCAGCAACATTTGCATTAAAGGTTCGCACATCACCAAACGATGTTTTGCTCTAGTTAACGCCACGTATAAAATATTGCTTTCATCGTCATCTAAATGAAAATTTAATAAATTAATTTTAATTTTAGGATAATTACAATTTTTATTTATGTATTTTACTTCTCTGTTCATATGACATCTTCTGAGCTTCATCGTTGTGCACCCGACCACCGATATAATCGTCCGTTAAAACCACCGTATCGAATTCTTGGCCTTTGGCCTTATGCGTAGTGGAAAAGATGCAATCTAGGAAAAAATATATTTTGATATGGCAGACAATAACAAGTAATTTAAATTCCTAGTTACCCGCTTCTTCCTCAGGTTTATGCGCGCATCTTTGATTAATTTTCTTTAGAATTTCAGGTATACGTGACTTATAATTTTCTACCATTTTTTATTCTCCCTAACAGTTCCAAGTCTTCATGATCCTCGGCATGAGTTACAAGATCTTTGAACGAATTGAATCTTTTTATGAACTTGTTGGTTATATCACCCCTAGCACCAACATAGAGGTGAAAAATCTCAGCAACAATTTTATAGTTGTATTTGTCCAAACCCTGCAAATAGATGAAGCATTTTAGTAAAATGAAAATATTTCTTGTGCAATATTTTTACCCCCAAAAATGCAGCTGTCAGTTTTGAATTTTCGGGATTATCACAGAAATTTGCAGCTTCCTTAAATAGATGTAAATTTGTTCGGGCCAAAATTGCAATCTTGCCCACCATTTCTCCATTGATTTTTGCTAGAAAAATTGAAATAATCAATCGTCACATTTATGATATTATTAATTTTTTTAAAAAAAATACCTTCGTTTAATGTTCCAACGATAGTTTGTTTATGTTCTTGTTTCATCGTTTCCAAAGCACACGAAGCTATGTACGCTATTTCGGGCCCAAATCTGAAAGACTAACAAAAAGTCAAAATCATTAATACCTAGTTCGTAACTTTTATAGTGGACATTAAAAACTTTACTTGAGTTAGGTGATAAACGTGAGTTGCTCGAATCGTGTTGAGCGTATCAACAGCTCCCTTATAGGAATAGATTTGTTGATGGGGATCACCGACTAGTATTTTTGAGCAATTTTGTGTCAACAAAATGTTCATCATTGCTATATGAATTTTAAAATAATTAGGGCAAATAAAAATGAGTTATGCATATTTGGTCTCACCAGCATTTAAATCTTGCGCTTCGTCGATCAATATACAATTGTATTCAGAATTTATAACTGGGTGACTCAGTTGGTATATCTTCAAATAAATATCATCTGAAACTTTCGCATCAACGTTCAAATCAGCCATGGCCTTCCAAATCGTCAAGGCATCATCTCTAATTACCTAAAAAAAAAATCAATGTTTATTAGCCATTGTGAATTTCAACGTATAGAACGTTCCATTACTTTTTTCTCGTCCAGTGAAATAGGAAATGTTTTTCCTCTTTTTTTCCTATCATCAGGCACATGTTCAGTTGTGATGGCGTCGTCAGCAGAAGTAACAAATTTACTAATAGCTTTCAAGGCCATAAAAGCTCTGTCTCCTTTATTTTGGCCCGCTAAAAAGCGCATGTACATGTACGAATTTGCATTGGAACAGCGTTGTTTCCGACAATCGTACAAGTAACCGATCTTGTTGTAAGCAAGGGCATGTATCGTTTTACAGTCTACATTCATCGGGAAGTTTTTCTCTGCATTACTTTGAACACTCCTGCAAAAATGAATATTTTAGAAGATGCGATGGAAATTTGTGAATTATTTTATACTTATTGTAGCAAACATTTAGAAATCGTTTATGAGGCCACATCTTTGTAAATTCGTTCAAGACCGTCGTTTTACCCGTACCTAAAAAATATTTATATAAAAATAATTAAATCGTATGGGATGAAGAGATGATGTTTGTTACCGGCGAAAGCTACTATTTTAACTATCTGATTTGATCCTAAAGGATGGTTTATCACTTGAAGTTGCTCGTGAGTCCATCTCACATTCGAAACAGGGACGTGAGCATTATTTCCAATTGCTTTTGGCACTTCAGCAGTGAATGGGCTTCCATTTTCGAACCAAAAAATCGAGTAGTAAACTCTGTAGTGATATCTAAGCAAAATAATGAATTATTAGTTTCAGTAGTTAGTATGAAGAATTTTATATTCGTACCCAGGGTTAACAAAGTAGTTCTTTTTAAAGTGATAAAAAAAAGTCGCTATGCAATAAAGGCACTCCAAAGTTTTTATCACACAACAGTCAGATTTTGAATGAGTTAAGACTGTAAAAATTTCGATGATGTCTTTAACGTGCGAACACACGATGCAAAGCGCTGCTATTACGCTTCCTAAATAAGGCACCTGAAATATACGACAGTTTAATAATTATTTAAATTTATACGTTTCGTTAATCGATACCTCGTGATGGAAACAATCTTGCATGCGTTCAGACAAGAGGGCAATTGCCCAGCTGTACTTGCGATGTTTTTTAATTTCGTTTAACAGTTTCTTCGAGTCGTAGATGTTAAAAAACTTCTTCATGTACCTGAAAAATAAGTGACGTAGTGTAAAAATTGTGATTATTTATATATATTTTTTAAAAAAAATACCTTACGATACCAGGCAAACAATGTGTGCTGCACGCCATGTTCTCGGAAATACAAATATTTTTAACTTTCTCAATCGCTTCTGGGTCTCCGGATTTCATTTTAAAATACCGTTTTTTCCATGGAATGTAAATAGGATTAGACACAATCTCGTTCCATTCTTTACACACAAGTTTGATATCTGTGAATAATTTGCGGATGGATAAGTGGCAAAAAATCAATTCTAAAATATGATTTGGAAATGTAGGCGGTGTTGACAGAATTGTTTGCCACTGTAGAGTGCTGCTAGCCGGGGACAATTTCATTTTATTTTCATCCAACCATTTCATCGTTTTCGATCGCATTTCCTCTGCTTTCTCGAGGGTGTCCGGTAATTCGCAGTTGTCGATCTCATCATCCGATGGGAATTCTAGCATTTTGCTAAAACTGCTGTGACTGCACGATGGTTGTGGTTCGGAAACGTCACTTTTCGATGCCGCCGAGTTACTCTCTAGCCATTTTCTTGTTTCCAGTCTCATTTTTTCCGCTTTTTCTGGTGTATCGGGCAATTCACAGTTTTCTATGTCATCGTCGGAAGGAAAATCACAGGATGATTGCGATTGAGAGACGAAATTATTGAATTTCGCGTTGCTTTCTAGCCATTTTCTTGTTAGCTTTCGCATTTCTTCCGCTTTCTCGGGAGTTTCTGGCAATTCGCAGTTATCGATGTCATCGTCAGAAGGAATATCGATAACTGGCAATTTTATTCCCAACGTTTGTGGCAATTTTTCCAGACTGAAAAGACTGGAAGTCGATTGAGGGCTTCCACTTGGAGAGAAAGTAGTCTCGTTTAGATTCTTTTTTAAACTTTCAATTCGCGTGTTCTCTTTTTTTGACGGAGGCGGCGAGAAATAATTTTTCAGCGTGTTTTTTTGAGGTGTCTTCTTTCTGGGAGACTTCTCAGGTGACAGTTGGGCAATCCCAATCGGTACAAGTGAGTTTGACTTTAATTTCTTCCTCGGTGAATTCATCGATTGCGATACTAGGGAAAACACGGTTTGTGTGCCCGATTCTCGTTTATTTATGCCCTCGATTCTATTGCTCTGATCTACAGGAAGCGAATTCGAACTACTGGATTCCATTTTCGTTTACCGCGCTGACATGTCTGCATTGCAATTAAAGATTAAAAATTATATTATGAAATGAAGGCTCGGATGAAGGTAATAAAATTAATTCGTTTTTGCTACATTTTTAGGCGTGGAATTCCGTCAGTCTTTGGAACCTTTCAACCAATTTTGCTTCTGTTTGTGTTCATGCGTCGCGTACACGAGCTGACTGAGCACGTGACATTCGATCAAGGTTTCTAAGTGGTGGTTTTAAAGCTTTTTTTCGAGGCTTTTTTCGAGGCTTTTTTGTCTTTTTTTTACCCAGGCATGCTTTTCGGGACGGTACTAAAAAATTTAAACGACAGAGGGGATCATCCGACATCGTCTCCACTAAGAATTGTGGTAATAAAATGCTATCGAAATACACCAAGGAATAAAATAAAAGTATTTAATAATTTTTTAATTCTCCTAAATTCCGGGTTGAGGGTGCACCTGCCAGAACCAATCAGATCGCGATAACTAAATGGCGCTAAATGGTTTTAATTCAAACATAAAAGAATTATTTTAATCCAATTTTAAATTTTGAATATCATTTCGGTAGAAAAGATTAATATTTACAACACAGAAAAAAAAAATCCTGATCATCACAGCATTGCGCATGCGCCAATCACATATTTCAAACGATGAGACGGTCGCCTCGCACAGAAATAAATAATAAAATACCTGCAAAATTCTTCGTAAAATTCGGTTATAATCCACGTAGTATACGTTCCCTATCTCTTTTACTATGATTTGTGCCCATTGATTTGTGCAGGCGGACGAACTACCTTTCCTTGTTAACAAGTTTATTTTTGCTATACCCCATTCATGTTTTGAGAAAATAGCTACTGGCATTTATTTCATTTACTGTATGCAGGTGATAATTGTCTAACCTTTGTAAAAAGATGCCAAACGTGTGAGAAATCTCCGCAAAAGTGATAACATGACCCATAAACTACTGTTTTTAATCATATCATGGATGATTAAAAATATAGTTTATGAGCCTTCATCATCTGATGCAAGTGCCATAATGCACTGGGATGATACTCGTCTTCAGTTGGATTTGTTTCTTTTAGCCTCGGTTGTCCCATCATCTTTTATTGTAGCAAAAGAAACACCATAGCTCACCATAGTCTTGAATGAGATTCAATCAATAGAGAAGGTCGTCATGGTCACACACACAGAGTAAGCGAAGCATGCCAAAAAACGAACTTCCCTGCAATGCTGTAAATTGCAGTTTAAAATTAATGATATAAAAAATAAGGCTGCATCTTTCCTCAGGCTATGATGACGTGGAACTGTGTGTCAGCATACTATTCTACTCGTATCATTTCATATTTATTGTAATTTAATTTCTACAAGATACATCTCATCTAGCTGCGAGCTTGCGACATGGAAGGTAAGAAACGAGCATACAAAACACTGCTGAATCAATTTCTCCATTAATAATATCAATTTCTTATGTAAAACTAAACTTCAGTTATATTTTCATAAACATTTATTTACAACATTTATTTGTATTCTTTGTTCTCATTGCTATTTTTTTTATAATATTTTATGATACAAATTTAATGGTTCACTGTAGGGTTGGTTCAAACTAGAATGTAAAAACAATTTCTACCTTTCTTAAATTTTGAAATCGTAATTACCATTTGATCGATCGAGAAATATCAACCTTGAAAACCCACTTCCGGTTTACAAAATAACCATGCCCAGAAATATTTCAACAATTTGATAAAAATTAACGATAAAATCAACATTAAATTAATTACTTCCTGTTGAAAATTTTAACTAATTTAAATCTCAAGGTATCTTGGATAACAAATTATTCCGCATTAAACCATGAGGAAGAATGATGTCACCACGATGAGGTCATTCCTCTAATTAGATGAACTTGAAACTTTATTTATGAGTTTTTAAACTCATTAAAA
>JAQFZO010000247.1:0-30333 GCA_034695885.1 Geophilus flavus
TCTAAAAATCCCGATTTTTCTTTTAATGCACCACCGATGAACGGACCCAAAGTTACTTCGTTCGGTTCTATCGACGGCGAAACATTATCGATCCTAAAATACGCGTAAACGATTATAAACACGTAAAGACACAATAGAAAAATAAAAACTTCTAAAAATCCCGATTTTTCTTTTAATGCACCACCGATGAACGGACCCAAAGTTCCCCCGAGGAAAATCATCGATTCCAAAATCACGAATCTTACGGTTCGATTCGTGACAGCCGCCAGTAACGAAACGTAACTCATGCACGACATTATGATGCAAATTGACGAGCCAAATATTCCCGTAACTAATTGACTTGTCAATAAATATGCAACGTTTGACTCCAGGTAAATAGAAAGCACTATGTTGATTCCGCACGAGATGATAGCGCCGACTGACGGCAATAAAAGTGGTAATTTCGGCCCGTAGTGGCAACACCACGATCCCAGGTAGAGCGATGTGAAGATGGCCGGGATGGTCAACACGAGATTCGTGTAAAGTAGCCAGTGATTTGACGCGGTTTGCACGTATTCCAGGCTCGTGTTGTGCAGTCCGTTAGAGCAGAAATTCCTGTACTCGCTTCCGAGACACACTTTTGTGTATATGAAGTCTTGCATCACGGCCATTTGGGTGAAAGATGCCAACATGTAGAGAAATAAAATCGGTTCCACCGTTATTAGTCTCAATTTGTCCGTAATGGCCATTTTTACAGTAAAATTTGACGTTAACCCGAGTAAATGCCTCTGATCTTGCGATAATTATCTTCCGGGGTCGTAAGTACCATTATCAGCTGTGATTAATAACACAAAATGGCGGAATATACCTGTTACCAGTCGGTGATAGCGCTGTTAAAGTGGCGGCCTCTATCGTGAGATTCCATAGTTGAAATCATGCGACGTGAGTAATAGAACACAAAAATGTGTTACGTAATGATTTAATGCGATTATATTTATCGAATTCATTTATTCTGACTAAAGAGGCTTCCTTCCATACAGTTTTTGGCTTTTTTTAATTATTATTTTGGTTGGAATGGTACAATTAAACATTCCCTTTGGGATGGACTGGAATGACAGAAAATAACAATCCCTTACAATATTCAAGATTCGGTTTAATTAGAGGTACATAATCATTAAATATTTAACAGTAATATTATCTAAATATGTAAATATTAATAATATACACTTTAAAAGGCCAATAAAAAGGTAAAAATGTTAATCTGTACATTATTAGTTGATGTTCCGATTTGTAACATTGAAAAACTAAATTAAAAGAGACTAAATCAGGTCAGGAGTAAATTCGATGACTCGCAGTTAATTTTCAGATCGAATTAGTTCAAAACAGGATGAAAGTGATATTTTTTTCTACAATTCTTCGCCAGTCCTCGAAAATTAAATTGAAAAAAAACAAAACTTAAATTTACTATTTTATCATTATTCGTATTTCACGCCTCGTTGCGCAGCTGCAAAAGACAAAAAGAACAATCAATAAATAAATAAAATTAATAAATAAATGAAAAAAATCAACAAATATATAGAAAATTTATTGTAAAGAATTGTAAAAAATTGATTTAATAATCTCAAAGGTAAGTTGCTTAAATTAATTTTAACAAAGTTTCAAATCATGATGTAAAAAGAAAATAAAGGAAAAATTTAACAATTTTTAATTAATTTTTTTGTTAAATGAAAAAATAGTTGCTAAACCTTCGCTAATGGTCGATCCGATTAAATCTTTAATACGGCCTGTACCGTCATCGAGGAGTTTGTCCACAGTCTTTTGGTTTTTCAGGACGAGTGGAGAAATAAAGCGATTGTACAAAAATTGCGAGCCATTCCACGAGACGGGTGCGAAACACCAAACCAAAAACACGCACTGAAAAAAAAATATTAATTAATTAATCATAAAGAAAATTCCTAAAAAAAAATTAATTAATATTACCTTCAAGAGCCAATAAAAGGGGAACCAATCGAGGAAAATATCGGAAAAGAATTCGACGATGCTAAACGCAGCAAACGTGACCCAGTAGGTGAGCCATTGGGTATCATCCTCCTTATTTTTAGATTCTATGGCCTTCACTCTGTAATTATTTAAAGAACAAAAATTCATATTTAATTTTCTAATAAAAGTAAAATAGAAAAATATACTCACGACTGATACGCCGGGTAAACAAATCCAATTATGTTACAAATTAATTCCGCAGCGTAGCCGAAAACTAACCACAGAGCGAGAACTGCAAGGCCACCTAAATGAAATGAAATAAAATTAAAAAAGAAATTAATAACACGGCATACGGATGATAAAAAATGATAAAATTCCCATTCCAAGGTCAAATTTTCGTCTGTATTTTTGTTATTTTAATCGTTTACAGCGCTTTACCTTTGAATAAAACTTCAGTATTTACAGTTTCCTGTAAAGGAGTGTCTTTTTTGTTTTCCGTAGTTGTCATTTGTTCGTGTTTTGTTCGGTTAAAAATGAATTTATCCTCTCGGGTTTTGTGCGATTTCGTAAGTTTCCACCTATCGAATGATTAGACAACAGATGTTTGGACACCTTTCATTTTATATAGGTTTCGCTGCGATCGAATCGAATAATAAATTAATTTTGGAAATTTTCAAATTTTTTTATTAGACTTTTTAGTTATTTTTAAATTTGTGTTGTGTTTTGTACTCAAAATTGCGTAAGATAAATGCATGTAATGATGATTGATCATGTCTTATTCATATAACTGATATCATGTTTGTCTCTTCTTTTATGTTATAAATATTAATTCCAAACAGCTGTTTGTTGGTTTTCATTTGATTAGACGGAAATGCCAGTTTCCTTTTAGGAAATCAAGATAAATTAAGACTTTTTGAAATACGCAATAAATTATAAATTAATAAATAAATTACTTTATCGCTTTGCACCATGCAAATCGATGGGAATTTTTGAGTGAGACATGTGTAAGATAAGATGTACTTTGCGCCAGGTCAGGATAAGAATGCGTTTTTCGAACCGGATAAATTGATAAAAGTGCAAAAACTACAGATAACGTGAAAATTTCATCTGGAATTTAAGTCAGTGGGTTAAAATATCGAATATTTGACAAAATACGAATAGAAATAAACGATTTACTCACTCATTTCACATTTTTGTATGTAAATTAAACGTTAAAAATGAAATTTTCTGGGTATTTTGAGTAGATGACTGCACTTTTCCGCATTTCCATGATTAGGCTTACCGCTAGCGAGGTAAACTCGCTTCACTTTAGTTTGTTCTTCAGCTTTTGCGAGTAGATCTGTGAAGTAATTTTTCTCGTGTAGCAAGCGATCTAACTTGGCCATCCACGGTTCGGTTGTTTGTCCTGGAATATTTCCTTGCGACATTTTTTGGTTAGAAATTTTCCTAAAAACAAAGTAGGAAGAAAGGGCACTCGGAGACGACAGTTGCAATGTCTGGTTCAAAGAGGCCTGTTTCCGCTAACAATAGAAACCGCCAGCAGATGTCGCTACCACAATGGCCGCTCCCTTTTAGGCTTTTAGTTCATCACCTGCTCTCTTTTCATTTTTTCACTCCTCCTATCGGCGAGGACTTTCAGCCTTTCACAATGAATTTTTTGTAAAAAGAAACAGGCATAAAAAAAATCCATAATTCCTATTTTAATTATTTTATGGTACAAATAAATCACCGGCGTTAAAATTCAAAAAAAAATAAAACTGTAATGGCCGATCACCTTTTCCCTTTTTTAAAACGAAGTCTAGCTGATGCTTTATTTCTGTGTTTTTCTTCATTTTTCTTGGTATCGTTGTTTGTTTCCTCTTTCTCACTCTCTGAAATTCAATAGTGAAATTAAAAAATTGATTTCCAACAAAAAGAAAATCAAAAATACCTCCGAGTAGATCAATCGGTGGCTCCAAAAGTCCATCACGTTGTAATCGAATGTAATATCTTTAAAAAAACAATAAAAATAAATACAATTTTTGCATATTTCCTTTGACAAACGTAAACATCCTTTACCTGTACAATCGTGCAAAGCCATATCCGATCGCAGTCATGGTTAAAACGACGAGAACCTTCAATAGTGGATGCTAAAAATAAATTTAAAAAAATTTATACATTAAAAAAAAATATTAAAAACCGAAATAAATGGATTGAAACGAAATTTACACTCAAAACGGGTTTATCCGCGACTACAAAATCACCAACAACTACGAGAACTCCGATTATAAAACCAATTGCAGCTCCAAACCATGGAACTTGCGATTCGGTTCTTCGTGTTTTCTCGATTTGTTTTGCTGTGTTTTTAATTGCTTCTAATAACACAGGATTTTGCGGCTCTAGTTGACATGCCATCTACAAAAACAAAATTAAAAAATCATGTTATTTCATGATTCTATCATAATTATCTGTTTTTACCCTGTATGAAACAAAAGCATCTTCGTATTGCTCGGCATTGTACTCCACTTCCGCTTTTCTAAAATAACCCTATTGAAAATTGGCGAAATTATTTTTATTTTTGAGAAAATTGATATCTGGTATTCTCGTTTACTTTCGCCCAATCGGGTTTTAATTTAATAGCTTCGTTAGCGTCTTCTAGAGCGTGATAATACTGTTGTAATTTCAGAAATGCCAACGACCTGTTACTATACAATTGGTGTTGATTTGGGTCTAATTTCACTGCATAAGTGTAATGGATGATTGCTTCGGTATAATTCCCTGCCTTTACAGCCTCATTTCCACTTTCCTTTAATTCTTGCACCTTAAAAATCAAAATATATAATTTATTTATAAAAATTTGATTATTTTTAATCAAAAAGACAACCTGCTGGCTTTTACTGGCGGCCATCTTTGAGTGCGATGTGCTAAAACGTGAAGTGAAAGCTGAAGTAAAACGAAAACGTCAGAAATTTGCAACAAAAACATTCATTATTACAGAAATTCGCACAGTCACGCAGAAAATAGTTACATTCGTTACAATTTTAATGATATTTTACTTTCCAAAGTGAAAATTTTAATTTAATTCTATTTTTTCCGCCCGGAGTGCTCGAGTCTCCTTTTATCAACACTCAAACGATGGCGGTGTGCAGCGATCAGTTCAATGCCGGACAAAAGGTAGTCATAAACTCGCACTAAATCAACTAAACCACTCGACAAACTAACCGCATATTTTAAATTTCAGCCTCTCGTCCACTTTCAGCTACACTAAACAACTCACCGACCTCAAAAAGAGAAAAATGATTAGCATTTAGTTGCCGCCATTTACAAAAATCAACATCTCACAAGTGCGTCCATCACTAGGTTAAACTCATTTCTTACAAGGAAAATGTGGCAATTGAAGTGCAATAGTTGCGACCAACTGATCACTAACATTATGAAGGCTTTGCGCTGCAACGCAGAGTGCAATTGCTGGTATCACTCGTCCTGCATTCACGGAAATCAACACGATCGCACTTATTGGTGCGTTAGTAAAGAACATTGGGTTTGCGATGCTTGCAAAGCGAACCTCCAGTCACCGACGAGTCGAATAGACGACTTAAACATCACGGAAACTTGTACCGATCACGACCAAGCAGTTTTAGCTCCCTTCACGCAGGTGATGCAATTATTTAATAACATGACAACGACGAAAACAAGCGCCTTCGAAGACGAATTGAACTGCGTCAAGATGAAAATGACCGAAATGAACACGCAATCGAGTGTTAGTGATGAGACGAATGGGTTTTCTTACGGAAATATCAGATTCGGTTTGTGCATCGACCAACAAATGGCCAGTCCCGTGAAAAATCCAATTCCGGCCTTCGGTTTTGGAACGAATAACTTTCACCACGCTCAGTTGCCGCATGTTGTTAGAAACAGTTGTAAAATGAATGTGATACGAAGTGATAATTTTTCATATTTGTGCCCTCCTGAAAAAAGGTTTAAATCCGAGTAAGGAAAAAAAATTGGCATGTATGATTTTTCTTTTCCAATTTTGATTTGTTTGATGAATTTTTTTGCTACAAATTACGATGGAGACGTTTTACTGGTGATAAATTTTGTACTTTTATATAAATAATTAAGATGTAGTTTTTTTAATTTAAATTGTGAAAAATAGATTTTTTTTTTTTAATTTGAAAATGATAATAAGGATTGTAAAGATGTAACTAGACATTTGTTTACAATAAAGTTTAGACGACTTGTTATCTGAATTTCCCTAGATATTTATTTTGGCGCCATTTTTAAACAAATAAATACGCAGGGTGTCGTTCTGTGTTTAGTGACGCTTAAAATGAGGTTTGTGCGCACGTTTTACCATCAATTTCGGTGTTTAAACACCTCAAATGCAAGTACGAGTACTATATTTGCACTTGCCTCTGGTAATTTTCATTTTTTAAAATACTTTCCAACTTTTTATGTAACTTTTTCGATTTATTCAGGTCGCGGAAAATGCGCAGTTTCAATTTTCCGGGTGTCGGGTCCCGACGCATCGAAAGCTCTATATAAAATATGTAAATTCAAAACACTTCCGCAACCACGTTTAGCAATTTTACGGAGACTATTCGACCCCGAATCGAAGGAATTATTAGATAAAGGATTAATATTATGGTTTGCAAAACCGAATAGTTTCACCGGCGAAGATTCGTGCGAATTTCACGTGCACGGTGGACTCGCAGTCCAATCGTCTATTTTCAATGCTTTGGCAAAATTACCTAATTTTCGTCCTGCAGAAGCCGGCGAATTCACCAAAAGGGCTTTTTATAACGGGAAATTAGATCTGACCGAAGTGGAAGGCTTAGCAGACGTGATTTCGGCAGAAACGGAAGCTCAGAGGAGACAAGCTGTTTTGCAAATGGACGGACATTTGAGTCAACGATACGAAACATGGAGTAAACATTTACTCAAATGTCTCGCTCACGTAGAAGCTTTTATCGATTTCAGCGAAGACGAAAACATTGACGAAAGTGTTTTAAATAAAGGTTACACACTTTACAAACCCAAAAATCACGCAATTTCAATTAAAATATATTTACTTTTCGATTAATTTTAGTTTTCCGTGACGTGGAAGAACTAAAACTCGAAATAAATTCTCACTTAAACGACAACAGACGGGGCGAACGGTTAAGAAACGGAATCAGAATCGCCATAATCGGCGAACCAAACGTGGGAAAAAGCACACTTTTAAATACTTTATGTATGTTCTAACTTAATCTTACTTATCCAGTAAATTTTCTCACCTTTTTAATCACAGGTCAACGACCCGTGGCCATCGTTTCGTCCGTCCCTGGAACGACGCGAGACGTCATAGAAGCTGCGTACGATGTCGGCGGTTATCCTGTCATCTTTAGCGATACGGCCGGGTTACGAATAACGCGGGATCTAGTGGAACAGGAAGGAGTAAAACGAGCGAAAATGATGTATGTAAATTAAGTGATTTCTATATTTTCTTTTTTAAACGAAACTTGTTAAATTTTTTTTTATTCATGGTTAATGATTAACGATTACAGAGCAAAGCAAGCGGATGTGATTATATTCGTGTTAGATGGCACTACAATTTCGACATTTAGTTCGAATCATGTCGAGAAATGTGTCTCCAACGTACGCCAACAGTTGGACATTGAGAAAGAAAAATCACTACATTCATTAATCGCCGTTAATAAAATGGATTTGCTAGAAGATTGCAGTCATTTTGAGAATTTGTCACAAGAAGTCGTCGTTCCAATTTCATGTCTCACTGGACAAAATCTGACAAAATTCGTGCAAACGTTGACGAAAAACGTTGAGAACGTGTATGTTAAATGAACCAGTTAAAATGAAGGGGAAAATTAGTTGCAATTGATTTTTTTTCTCTTTTGCTTTTAACAAGATGTAGCAGCAACAGCATGTATGAAATGCCATTAACGAACGAAAGACATCGACAGAATTTAGTGAATTCATCAAGCGCTCTCGACCGGTGTCTCGAAATGGAAAATCGGGACATCGTCCTCGCTGCTGAGTACTTGCGAAAAGCAGTACGAAGTTTGGGAAAGATAACTGGCAAAGTTACGCCAGAAGATGTCCTGGATGTAATTTTCAAAGAATTTTGTATAGGAAAATAAAAATTTACAAAAAAAACATTTTTAGTCTCTATTTTGTTTTTTTTTCTTTTATAATCATTCAAAAGAAAAAAAAATTATTTGGAAAAATCATACAGCGTTTTCTCTCCAATCGTTCGGCGCATGCTCGGACAAATTCACTGGTTTCGCAAGTTGAGCGTCGTCCAATTTTGGAATTTCTAATTTTGGTTGTTTTTTCAGTTCTTCTTCTACAGTTCCGTTCGTCATGACGATCGATTTCACTGGAGCTTCGTCCTCGATTCCGTTTCCCTCTTTGCTGTTGTTCCCTTCGAGAGGTTTATCTTTTAGTTCCTGATCCATGTTTGCTGCCACTAATAACTCTCCGTCTTCTTTGTCAGCAGTTTTTTCCACCTGGGATTCGTTTTTCGTGATGTTTTGTGAGTCCTTGTTCATGTTTGGGCTGAAATTCGGCGGTTTCAACACGTTAATTTCATTATTCTGTAATAAAATAACAAAAATCAATTTTTTTTTCTATTAAATTGACTTTAGAATATATTTTTTTTTACATATTCCTTGGATTTCTGTGCCAGACTGTCGACTTTTTCTGTTAATTTGGCATTGATCGCATTTGTTGACTCAGTGGCATTAGATCCTGTATAAAAGAAAAAGTAAAACAGAATTAATTTCTCAAAATTGATAATTAAAAAAAAATAGTACAAGAAAATTAAAAAAAAAAAACAAACAAATGAGATTACAAACATTTTATTCTGCCCAGTTTACAACTACACATTTATCAGTTAAAAAAAAATCAAGCGATAAGGTACACAAACACAAAAAACTGTCAACGGACCTGATTTCCTTTGATTTTTCATTTTTTCTGAAATTTTACTTTTTAGACTTTACCCAATTTCAATCGATAATTTAAGTGTACGAAGAAAAAATATATTTTCAAACCTTCGGTGTGACTAATTGGAATGTAAAAACATAAAAAAACAAATATTTTTCACGTTTCGGATAGACTATTTACAAATTATCACATTTCAATTGAACTTTACGCTTTGGGAATGGCGTCAGGAATCGGGAGGACACCATTATTAAAAAGATTGTTATTATTTTGCATTTCTCTGGGTTCTTCGTCGGGTAAATTTGGCATGAGAGGTCCTCCAAAATGAGGTTCCATACCGCTCATTCCTTTTAGATGTACTCGCACTTTCCGCTGATTCACAGGCTTTAGTTGGCCCGGAGGTTGAGCGGCTAAAGTTGCCAAGAAAATGACAATTTTTAAACATAAATAGCATAAAATACTGAAGGAATTAAGCAGAGAGATGTACAATAATCACAAAATTATCACAAACATAGACATTTTTTCGACCAATATTCAATAAATGTTTAAGAAATTAGAATTTTTAAATTACCTGAGTTTGGAACTGGTTGGATGCGTTGGAATGGATCTTGCTATATATTTGAATTGCGGTTTAGATTTTTATTTTTTCCGAGTTATTTTCATTTTTACCTCGTTTTTCATCTCGTTCAACATCGCTAAACTTCTTTGCAGTTCTTCTATTCTTACCCTAGCATTAAAAATTATTATTTATCACGAATTTACATCAATATTTCAATTGGGTATTACCTTAAATCGTTTTTTTCGGTTTCTACTTGCGTTTTAGCGGCGCTTAAATTATTTTTATCTTCCTCAAGCTGATCTATTCTTTCTAAAAATTAAAAAAAATTAGTTTTAAAAAAATATTTTTCTCATTTAACTTCCTCACTTTGTAACTCGGTGATCGTTTCTTGATTGGCGTTCAACTTCGCCTGAAAAACAAACGGAAGATTTTATTACCGGATTGAAAACAAATAAAAATTTGCCACGTTGGGTAGAAAATATCACAAGAAAAAAACTCTTACGTTCGCCGATTGACAAGTGTCGAGTTGGGACTTGACGCTTGAATATTCACTATTTTTCAGTTCTAATTTACGTTCAGTGTCGCTGAGTTCTTTCTGTAGTTGATCGACGGTCAGTTTTGACTTTCCCAGCTGTTCGTGCGTCTCTCGGAAGCGTTTTTCGTTCGCGTCGCTCTTTTTGTCCGCAGTTTCCTTCGAAAGCACGGCCATTTTCAAATTGTCCTGCAAGTCTGCGATTTCCTTCACTATGGCATCGTACTCGTAGGTTAAGTTCCAGTAATTAAACGCGAGGATGGCCAAAATGACCAATAAGCCTATCACTACAAATGGGGGGCTCCGAGCACCGATCGGACGTAGATGTCCGCGAAGAATTCCACCGGACGATTTCATCTCGCGATTCTGATGGATGAGGAATGTGACCAAGTTTCTCTCCTATTCCGTTTTGTAATTGAAAAGCATTTTTAACGGCAATCCTTAGATTACTGGTCTTCTTCTACTGTTGCTCGACATGTCGCTTTTCCTCTCGCTTTCCATTGCTCATTTGTCGTATCCCCTAATGCAATGCGGGAAACAGAGTGGGCGGGAATGGAGAAAAGGTTGGAGTTATTACCAAAAGATGGCGTTGAGTTTGTGTCTATTTATCATTAAAATGTATTTATTTTGGTTTAATTTTAATGTTTATTTAGGAAATTCGAGAAAATTGTGTTTTTTCTTTAGAGTTTATGTTGAAAATTACATTTTCTATTGTAATTTTGTTTTGAAAATATATTTTTTAAAAATAAAAATGAAAATTGTGATTATGTTTGCAAAGAAATAAATAAAAAGCTGTGCAAATAGATTAATAATCGCTGATTCGGTGAATCAATAGAAAAGTTTGAAATGAAAAAATTGCACTGTATTTTCGAGGATGGTGTTTGGTGATGTGTCACTTGAGCTTTTAGCTTTCATTTATCCTCCTCCAATGCTGACATCAGCAGCGCAGCACATTCCTATTTCTCGTGTGCCACTTTAGGGTTTTGCTACATGTGCATCTTGCTGTATACGAAGTCGCAAAAATTCCCTTCATTTTCATTCCACCCTAGATAACATCCCAGTTTTTTCCCCCCATTTTTCTTTTTTTTTACTTTCCAGAAAAAAATTTAACAGAAAAACATGTTGGATAAGAAACCGAGACGCACGAAACAGCGTTTGATTCTCGGGATCAAGGGATTATGCATTGCGAGCATTACTTTTCTCCTTTATCATTTTTTCCATCTATGGGCTGAAAATGCGCAACTCGCGCGACGTATATCGGATGCCGTGCAGAGAAGTTCGGACGACGACTATCACCATGGACTTACATTGCAAGAACTCCAGTCGAGATTGGAATTTGTGTCGACGGAACTTCAAGTCTGTGCAAGGGAAGTTCTTCAAGTCGAAGAAAACTACACAAATTATATGGTAAAGAAAGGGAATAAAATTAACAAACGTCATCACGACGTGTTTACAGCTTAAAATACAACATTAGAACGTGTTTACAGCGGCTTAAAATACAACATTAGAACGTGTTTACAGCTTAAAATACAACATTAGGACGTGTTTACAGCTTAAAATACGTCATTAGGACGTTTTTACGGGTCAAAATAAATCATTAGAACGTATGTAAAGCTAAAATTCGTCATTAGGACGAGTTTAAATTTAAATACGACTATAAGTATCTGTATAAAGCATACAATACGTTTTTAGGACGTGTTTAAAGGTGAAAACACGTGATTATGACGTCTTTATCCAAGAACATAATATTTTTCTTAAAGAATAGAAGTACGGAAGATCAAAAAGTTTTAGAAAAAGAGATTGTGCATGTAAATGGTAAAGATAAACAGAGATAAACATTGTGTGCGATGTCATTTATGCCGATGTTGCAGATATAAACCGAGTCCTTTACGCTGAAACGATGTCTCTGCAAGAGTATTTGGTGGAATGCATGCAAAAAGAATCGACTCTACCTACCATCGGGTGCATACCTTTCACTTTTTCGCCAAATTGCTTCCAATAATTCCTTTTCTTTCCTTCCATCCATTCATAATAGTAAAGAAGAAGACGAAGAAAAAGAAAAATCGCAAACTGCCTCGACAGCGCCACCCATGGACAAATTCCCATTTTACCGATATTTCACTTAATGATTTCAATTTCAACGACAGCGTGATATCTTTTAAAAAATGAATCTTTATTATATGATATATATATAAAAAAAACGAACAAAATCGTTGTTGTATAATATACATGTATAAGAGCCATAATGCTATATTTATTTAAGTGTTTTACTCGTTCCTTTGGCTTGGGGAATAACGAATAAATCATTTTTGGTTAATAAATTCGTTCTGAGTGGATATGCGAGTTGCTTTCCTTTGTCCCAACTAAGAATCTGTTGATCCCTGGCGTTGTAACTGATCATTGTGGTTCCTTTGAAAGGATTTGTGAACTCCAACTTGGGCAACTTGACCATCTGGTTCTGATAAAGGTCGAAAGCCACTTGTATGAGCGTCGTGGGACTGGTCACGTTGCTGACCGCGTACAGGACGCCGCAGATGATGAACATTTCACCCACACTTTGATGTTTGAGGGTCAAATTCCACATCTGTTCCGCCTTCAGGTCGTGGGGCAACACTTTGACCACGATGGTGTTGGGACTGTTGGGTTGACCGTGGATCAACCACAGTCCGTTTTCGTCTGCGGCGAAGTCCACGTAACTGTGGTTAGTATAATATAGATAATGGCCACTGTTCTTGTCCGCATAAACCAACTCGAATTCATTCATTTCGTTGTTGTTCAAGTCCACTTTGGCCAATCGAGTGCTGTTTATTGTGTAATAAAAGGAGCCGTTGTACACTATGTGAGTGTTACCCTGTATTTTTTGTTTTATTTTTATTTAATTATGTGGCATTTTATACGTCAAAGGAAAAATTGAATACAGGGTGTTTACTTTAAGATAAACAAGTCAGTTTTCTAGAAAGCCGGTCACTGTATATGCAAAAACCAAGCAGACTAGCCTATGGCAAAATATGGATCCAATAGCATCAACAAACTAATTTATTTCACATTGCACTGTGTAAATACAGTCAGTCGGAGGTCTTCTTTACAAAGATGTTAAAGTGCTCTCTAGCAGGGACTAAATTTAGTCTGACAATATGCAATAATGCACTTTTATTTATAAAATAAATAATTTCATTACTGCGTATTGCGTATTGAATAAGAAGTGACCTGGATTAAGAACCGTTTGATTGGTTATAGGTCGAGAGAAATGTTGAGATCGCCTCGAAGTCGTTCTTCCTTGACTGAGTCCACAATCTGCTCGTAGAACCCACCCCACCAGGGAACCCGTTCGGCAATAAACTTCCAAGTGAGTTCCTTTGCCGTGTTTAGTGTTTACAGAGTTATTGTTTGAAAATTCTATCGACAAACAAATGTTTTCTATAGAGTAGCTTTGGGTGCTCTGCGACTTTCCAGATAAAACTTTTGCTCTAGTTCGACCAATCATCGAGTCAGTACATGGAAAGTGCATCGTTGTGCGTCGTTGCATTCTGACATAAAATTTGTTGACACTATTAGATTCAGCATCCATACTTTGCTACAGGTTAATTTGCTTGGTTTTTGGATATAGTGAATAGTTTTCTAGAAAATTAACTGGTTTGTCTTAAAGTAAACACCCTGTACATTAAAAGTTTTGAGCAATCGCATCTATATTTAAGTAACAGTACCGTGAGACTCCACTCATGAGTGCACCTGCAATTTTGACAATTTCAAACAACAACAAAACCGGATTTTTAAATTTTTGATTTTTATTTGTGATGCGCAAAACTTTTATTATTTTTTTTTGTTATGATTTGCACTTACTACGAAGGGATTCTGTAGTTTGATTTCTCTGCGTATTTGATTACGTTGAAAGTCGTCTTTGTTTGAATACTCGAAAAGGATATTGCGGTTATCTTGTCGGATTAGCCATACCCGTTTGGTCATTTGCTCGTCATTAGTTGCCGCATCTCTCATCCAGGCACCGAATGACACATTGAAGCCGTCCTGGATCCCTTGATAAACGGGTTTACCAATTTCCGTTATCATACACGGAGCTGACAATTTTCCAGGGGAGTTATAAATTAAATTTTCACGTCTCATCTCATATAATCTGTTTTACCTAATTTCCGGTCTATGGTCTCGTAGTTATTATGTACAGGCAAATTAGCAACAAATATCCGCCTCCCACCTATAAACGTTAAAAAAAATTAAGATTTAATTAAAATTTTTTTTAATAATTAATTAATTTTAGTCTCACCGATGCATATAATTTCATCGCATTCAGGACAAATGTGCTGTGGACACATTTCTTCGTAACTTATCATGGATGGTGGAGCTGGAATAAATAAAATTCTATTAAAAATTGTTTTTAAATGCAAATATTTTGAAGATATTTTGAGAGACTGCAATGCAGGGAAGCTAAGAAAGCATCCTTAAGCTTTCCTGCATAACAAAATTCAAAATGCCGCAGTTTTTTTTAAAATTAAAATAAATAATTTAAAAAATATTACAACGTACGGTGGCCATTAATTTGCGGTTTCTGCGTTGGTTTGTCCAAATAATCAGTAAAGTCTACCCGCAAAAGAAAATTTAATTTAATTTAAAAAAAAAAATTAATTTCCAATAAATTTTTTCATCAAACCATCTTCATGATGAACGCGAATAACCCCTTGAGCACTTCCTAAATAATTAGTAGCAAAACATTTATAGTCTCCATAGTCATCATCACCACCATTCTTCAGAAATTTAGTAATATTTAGTGTCATCGTAACCTGCAAATGAAAACGGATTAATTCAATCCTCCAATTAAAACAGAATCTCTACAATTATACGAGCTGAATGAAACCGACCGTATATTTATTCCTCGCTATCATATTCGTAACGAAACGAGAATTTGAATCGATAATTCGGCCCAAAGGATGCACCCAATAGCGGAACGATGTCGGATACATCTCCACGTGACACGACAACAAAACCCACGACGAATTCACAGGTGCCACGTGAGAATTATTCACTATCACATAAGGTTTGACTGCACAAGACCACAAAAAAAAATGAAAAATTCAAATGGCGTATTACTTTTTTTAAGCGCATTAAACTGTCATCCACTTACATTCGACGTCGAGTTTCATATATTTCTTGGCGGTGCCTGATAATGCGTTACTGGCCAAACAGACGTACGTGCCCATGTGCTGTCTGTTGATTTTGGTCAAAACCAACTGCGAACCGACGATTACGGCGTCTGAAAATGTCCGAATTATACGTTTTGTTTTACAAATTCAAATCAAAGCGTCGCCGTGTCTCCTATATCGAACAGGGAATTCAAAGGAGCGTCACGGCGCGTCTGAGCGACGTCGCATGAACCACAGGTGGCATAATTGCTTTTATTGCGTGCGTAAAATGTAAAGTAAAAGATGCGGTTCGAAGCTAATCGCTGCAAACGTCGAGGAAATGCGGTCGTTTATGTGAGTTTTCAACTGATATATTGCTGTTTTCTTACAAATTCACTTTCAAAACCGTAATAAGCCGGAAGATGAATGTGATACGGTATACGAAACGGTCATTTTCGGTTATTGACTCGCGCTACGATATCGATTTTTCTCCTCACCCGTTTTCGTGACTCAATTGTTCTTTTTTTTTGTCTCGAGGGTGGATAAACAAAATCCGTCGTGTCTTTACTTTAACCGGGATTTAACCACCGTCTAAATTCTGATTTACACTTCCGGATAAAGAACAGTTTGGGTGTGTTTGCTTTGGTGTAAACAAATATTGGGAAGAGTAATAAAAAAATAAAAGTGAAACATCTGTGTAAAATTGTTTTGAAGTAAAAAATGACATAGTTACTTTCGTCACCAATTTTGTGACATGTTTATGCTGTTAGTTTACTCTGTGTCGAAAATCAGGTGAAGAAGGGAGGGGAGTATAAAGATGTTTCACATCAAAGTACAGGAAAACGGTAAGATTTTGTTAGAAAAAAAATTCACCACGTTAAAATTGCATGTATTAAATCAAAGTGAATTTAAGAGTGATGAACTATAAGTGCGATGAATAATTCATACAAAATCTATTTGTTTACTTTAACTCTGCAAAAGAAAATTTGATAAAAATTTCATCTTATTTTTAAAACTCACCTCGCCATTTGCCCCTGGGAATTGCGCTGCCATCTTCCATTTGCCATGTCACTTTTGGTTCGGGGGTCCCGGTCGCTTCGCAAATCATCCTAACATTGTCCTCTTCCCGCACTGTGACAGTTTCGTTCGCTTCGCTTACGAATTTAGCCCCAACTTGAATTTCAAATTAATTTTTTTTCACATTAGACCAAAAAAAAAAATTTATTAAAAATTTAACTCCTAAATCAAACTTATCAATAAACTTCCGCTGATCGACGCGTTCCAAACTTGAACTCCAGGAATCCCTTAAAAAAATTGGTAATAAAAAAAAAAAATCAGATCGGCGACAACATGCCATCCATCACCCACGTACCATTCCGGCCTGGCGTTCCATCTTCTCCTTTCTTGCCCCTTGGACCGTGAGCACCTGTAACAAGCAAACAAGGAGAGAGAGATAAATCAAATCAGTGCAAATAAACGAGCGTCGAACTGGTCTCGCTCTTACCTTGGGGGCCCGTGGGGCCGGGTGGACCCCGTAGTCCATTAGTGCCATTTCTACCTGTGAATACTTCATTTTACTCACAAAAAAATACAAAGACTGAATTTATTTCTCATTTATTTCGCTTCAAATTACCGTCTTTTCCATCTCTCCCTGGTGTGCCCGGCTTTCCGGCGCTGCCATTTATACCTGGGATGCCTGCAAATGGGATAGGTTGATATTAAAGGTAATTTCGCGACAAGAACGATATCCGATATCGATACAGTGAAGGCGGTGGGCAATTGTAAGAAGGTGGCGTGAAAATGACCTCGTTTTCGGTTCGTTTTATCACTTTTGTTGTTACTTTTGAACTGAGAGAGCGAGAGATGACAGAAAATTGGCAATGGGAAAGTCGTAGAGCGAAGTGTAATTAAAAGAAGCCATTTTCCAACGGGTTATTAATATCACTTCCGGTTGAGGTAGAATTCTGAAATTTTTTGGGTAGGTAGTAAAATGGTATGGATAGGTGTTCCTAAAATTTTTAGTTTCTAACTTAACCGGAAATGCCATTTTATCCAGCTCCAAATTGCCATATGACAGATTTGGACACAGGAGGAGGCCTGCAGTGAAGTTTTACAACTCATTTCCTCTTGTAAAATCGATATCAAATCAAACTAGAGGTCAACCAAACATAGTTTCCGACTAATCAGACCACGCTTTACAACTTTTTAATTGAGAATTTTTTCCTATCTCGATCGGTTCAAAAGTTACAGAAGAAATCGATCCGAAAATACGTAAAAAACTAAAAATATCAATATCGCATTACAAGTGAGCGTAATAAACTTGGACTTCCTACCTGGAATGCCGTCCGTTCCGGGAGTTCCATCCAAACCAGGTACACCATCCAATCCAGGAGTCCCCGACCGTCCGGTCCGACCGTCCAATCCGTTGTTTCCTTTCTCGCCCAGTTCACCTCTCTCCCCTGTTCAAACGAAAGACGGTCCAATCCTCTTACACGACTTTGATTAGTCGCTAAGAGCATTGCAGTTGTATGGGAAGATCGATGAACCCCCGGCCATACCTTAACCCTTCGATACCCCCACCTTGTCTATCGGATGCCCTCAAACACAGCCGAAGGGGTCGACGTGCGTCCGATCCAATGAGGAATGATTGATCGAGGATGACGCCGCAATTTCCGACCTGGCATTTGTCTTCATCAACCATCGATCCATTCATGAGTCTCGAGGAAGAGAGGAACGCGCTGACAAACGCACATGGCACGGACAAAACGCATTCCCGTGGCATTTTGCGTCTTCGGCTGTAATTTATTTCTTCTCTGTCTGTCCCATTTCTTTTTATTTTTATTTTTTTTTCTATTTTTATTTTTTTGTAATCTTTATTTCCATCTCGCGCAGGTGTAGGAGAAGGAAAAAGAGTGAGAGGGAGAAGGAGAGGAAGGGAGGAAGGGAGAAGTATAGGGTGTGGGAACGGTTGAACGGTGTGAGTTTGTTATAGGGGGTTTGTGCAGCAACATTCTCACCGGAATTACTCGTGATTGGATTTGAGACGCAGCTTCCATGACAGAGCAGTGAAGAAATGGTGGCAACCAACACCTCCCAAGAGAACTCACACTCACTATCAGCCAATAGCAGGTATACGACAGCAAAAAGTGCACTTTGAAAATCGAGTTGGCGTGTAATGAATTTTCCTAACCCCAATTTACAATTTTTCAAATTGCCCGTCTCGATCTCCCATTTCGCTATGGAATGTTTTTTTTTTTTAAGAAAAAATAAATAAATAAATAAAAATATCAATTTCCCTATGGAATGGGTTTTTTTTTTCAAAAGTGGGAAATATTCCTAACATGCAAAAACTATTTTTCCTCTCAATTTTCAACCTGGAAATAATGTTTTTCTTCATTTCCAGATGGGAAATAGCAAAGAAATATATTTTTTCTTGTATTTCCAATATGAAAAAATTTTTTTTCCTCAAACTTTAAATGTAAAATTTTTTCCCCATAAATTTCCAGTTATGAAAATTTTTTTTTTCAATAAATTTATTTTATTTTAACACATTCTTAAAATGGAAAATAACATTTTCTCCGTGTTTTCCATCATGAAAATTTTTTTTCCCACAATTTCCAGCATGGAAAAAAATTTTTCCCACAATTTCCAGGAAGGAGAAAAACATTTTAGATATAAAAATTTTATTTCTATAATTAAAACCTACCTTTAGGTCCTTGTAATCCTATATATCCTTCAATTCCTTGCGACCCTTTATTGCCTGGATATCCCCTGTCACCCTTATCTCCTTTATGCCCAGTAGATCCAACATTTCCCCTGTCTCCCTTCTCGCCTCTCATTCCCATAGATCCAGGGTTACCTGCAGCAAAGCAAATCGACAAAACCAAAACCAAAATTACTTACAATTTTCTCCATATTCTCCCATTTAACCCAACAAATCTAATAAATCTTCTCACCTGGAGGTCCTGGAGGTCCCGGATCTCCCTTGTCACAATGTTCTCGACACAGTTGCTTCATCTCCTGCGCCTTAAAAAAAAAAAAAAATAAATTGATCAGCACCGACAAAAATAAAAGAGTTAAAGTCGTGGTGTGTTTGTATCGACCCTCCCCTTCCCCTTCCCCCCGACTCGACTTTGCATACACCTCAATCTGGTCGCGTACAAATGATGAGTTTGCATCACGACCTGAGTAATGCGTCGCTGATTGGCCCACGCCCTCGGGTCGGAACGGGATGCTGATAAGGTGCTGATAAGGGGACGCGTGCCTCGTGCCTTGTTTGCATTTCGGTCTCGAGTCATGCTAAATGGCTGCACCGAGGCGACATTTTGATGGTCGTATAAATGCGAGCGTCGTCATCTGCTCCAAATGAGTATTACTGATTTTTCCATTCCTGCTCCCTAATTATATAACTAATGTGTTTTTATCGCCCTTTTTTTTTTTTGCTTTCAACACTTGATTTATCGGTGTGAAAGTTTAATTAGAAAGCTACGACTATCGAGAAGAAGGGGATTTTCCCTCTATTCAAAACAACTAATTCCGCCGTTTTTATTTGCGCTGTTTCATTTAATCCCTTACAAAAAGCTTCATCTTTCATTTAAACCTCGAGTATATAAGGGGGCGCACTTCTTCGATGCAAATCTCGAACTTCGTATCGTTCCGGAAGTCTGGTTAAGACACTCGACTCTTAAGAGAGTCGAGTCAACCATAGACTTAATTTTTAATTTTGTTTAATTACTTATTCATTTTTTTAATATTGATACGGTCATTTGTGGTCATTTTGACCGCATGCGCTTGCTTGGAACGTTTTTAAACATCATTTCCAAGGTAAGAAAGCCAAACTGACTGTAAATTTGCAATGCAATTCGTGGTTTTATTGCTTATTGAAGACTTGGGTCTGATACAGGGAACTGTCCAAGTGGAATAAACAAGAAACTTGTTGGAAAAAAATTCCTGCCACCAAAGTGAACACACGAATCGTATCGTGCATGCTTGATGGTTTTTATGTTCACTCTAAGAAATAGAAATTCAGCTTTTGAAGCATACGGTAATCAAATTAAAATTTAAACACAAGAATCTTAAGAAGGATTTTTGAGATGTTTTTAACTACGCCTCTTCCCAACGATTCAAAATGGACTGAATTGTTGCATCACAGTAAAGAATAATTTTAGGCATATAGTTTTACGTTTATTTGTCTTGTGACAGATTCCATGACCTTACTAACCGCTGGAAGCCTTAAACTCTCTATGTCGCACCCTATGGCAAACTTTTCCAATTTCTTAACAGTTGAACACCATCTAATCCACTAACCACGTCTTGTTTACACAATCCCCTCCCCCTTTTAACTTCCGTCTTCGCACTCACCTCGTGACCCCAACTGAACCAAACCGAACGATGCTTCTCGGCTGTCACGCACAATTGATCGGGCTATTATTGCCTCATTAGGGTCGACTGTGCTAAACTAGGCACAATTTTTCTCCAAACTTTGCCACACATGACCCTCCCTTTCACAATTACAATGCAGCAATGGCCTCTTTTGGAGTGTCGTGAGCGGCGCTTTAATTACATTGCACCGGCACAAAAGGATAATGACTTGTGTGTGCCCGGCTTCGCCTCTCAAAGGACATATTCAAATCACGGTTTCCTCACTCAAAGGCAGACTATATACCCTCGAGGCTGACGAAAAGCACAAGTAGAAAGCGAACAACGCTTTCCTCCACCTGTTCCACCCCCTCTTTCGGAAAAATCAGGAAATTAGAGTGCGCAACTCAAGGAAGAGAGCGAAGAGAGTGGGAGAGAGGGGGAGAGAGACGGAGCAATGGCTATTGAAATCAGGACCAAATTCAAACGTTTCACTCGTCTTTAAAGATGCGCATGCGCACAAACTGATTTTCTACTTCTTCTACTTCTTTTCCTTTTAAAAAAATTTTTTTTTCTTTTATGTTGTTGTTTTGATACTCGGGTTTAGTTTAATCCGATTTATTATTTTCTCCAGTTGCTTCTTAATGCGTTTTTAACTTTTTATCCTATTTCCTTCCGCTTGATTTTAATCCTGCATAAATATCACAGTTTTATGATTGGGAAGAGAAAGTTTTCGAGTTTATTATTAAAATGTAGTGGAAGAAAAAAGTGTTGTGGGGGAGAGTGTTATCAGGTGTGGGTATTGATTGGTAGAGATGAATACTGATGCATTGTGGGTGATTCAGTCGCTGCAGGAGGTTAGCGAGTGTTGTTTCGTCGGTTGGAAACGTGGGAACGATGGCCAGGTCGAGTATAACATCTCATTAGCAACACAAATGTTTTGTTGCCAAGGTGAAACAGCCATGATTTTTAATGAAACGCTATGTAAATTAAATGAGTTTGGCTTTTATTTTCACGAGGTGGTTTTTTTGTGAGTGATGGCTTGAAAAGAGATGAAAATTGAATTAGGTTTAACATCTTTTCTTGTTTTAATTAAAAATTGGTGCACAAAAGAAGTCGGCAATTGGGCTCTTGGGTTTTTTCTCTTTTTTTAAATTTTTTTTTTTGGGTATTAAAAATTAATAGATGGAAAAGTATTTATAAGATTGAATGATAAATCATGAATTTCTTTATTTTTTTGCGTGAAAAAAGTAAAATGACCAGACTGAGATTAAATATTTAGTTATGGGAATTTGTTGAATAGAGTTTTGCAGTGAAGCTAAAGGGGGAGCTTCTTTAAATGGACGAAAAATACTTGGAAATTTATAGCTTTTTTATCCAGTTTAAAGCCAATTTGAAATATACGTCAAGAAATACAACAAATTCCACCTCTATATAAACGAAACGAACAACCAACCAAAAAAATTATAAAAGAAATAAGAAAACAACCCAAGATTCAATTAATTTTTTTTATCCCAACCACAGAACAAACAACTTCTATAATTGTTTCATCATACGACACACCCAACAACACCCCACAACACAACACAACCCTCCCCCCAAAAAAAAAAAAAAATCGAGAGAAATTCCAGGTGTGGAGATTTTTGCCCGCGTTTCTATATAATTCGCAATCCGTGATTATTCCTCGCTTCCCTGCCATTCATCCATCAAACGCACTTTCTTTACACCCAATTAACGCCTCTTGAAAAGGTGTAGAGCCTCGAGCAGGTTGCCAGGCAACTGCATCCTAACATTATCAACAAATTCCACACTACTTTTAATTATCAACTCCGCCTTTTCCGCGTCCCTCCGATCATCGACTGTCATCTTAAAGACGATATTTGCACCCGGTATCGAGAAAAGTCCATTTTACCTTCACGAGACATTAAGTGCTAAGTCTGCGAGAGTTCCTTATGAATTTTTTTTTCTTTTTTTTATTTCCGTCGTCGAGAAAATCCCGAGACGAGCAACTAGGGGGCGTTTGTCCACTTTGGGTTTTGCTTTCATTGATTCATATTTTCTTTTTCCCAGTTCCAGTCCACCTCCGCCATCATCGATAAATCTTCCCCAGAGGGCTCTGTGCGAAGGAAAGTGCTTGAATTAGATGAACAAAATGAAGATTAAAGTTGCTTGCATTTCATTTCACTTTCGTCTAGTTTCTCTATTTCCACAAAACTCCCACTTTAAAATTAATTTTTTTTTTCGTTAAATTTTAAATTTTTTTTCCTTTAAAAAAAAATAGAAATAAGAAAAAAAATTCTTTTTCCCACCAAAATTTATTTTTTATTTTTTTGGATGGTTAATTGAGAATGAAATTGGAGTTGTGATGAAACCGGAAATGGAATCTCTCCATCAAAATGGTAGAAAACAAAGAAAACAAAAGATGTAATAGAATCCAGACTTGTTTGTTCAGTTTGTGTTGAATTTCCTTCTCTTTTTCTTTTGATTTTTCTATTATTTTCATAAAAATTGTTTGTACTTGTAAAACTCCCCGATTTTATTAATTTTTTTAAATAACTTCTATTTCCCCCGTCATCATTTACTTTTCTGTTATTTTATTGATGATCAGAGGGTAAAATGTCGTCACACGATGAAGAATCCAGTTGGAAAACAAGATGAACGAGTTGGCAGCAGACTGAAAAATTAAAGAGCAGTTCGAGTAGGTTTGCAGTGACAGATGCGCCTTGTTTCCTCGTGCAAATTAGACTCGAATTAAACCGCAAGAAATAAATTCCCCTCCCCCCCCCCAAAAAAAAAAATATTATAAACCTGAATCGAGTTCAGAACTTCTAATTCCAGCATCAATTTATCCGAACACACACAATTCCCTTCACATCTTGCATCTGTCATTCACAGACCGCGTGTGCAATACAAAATAAAAGAAAAAATTCAAAGATCCTAACAAAAACCATTTAAAAAAAACGAAAAAATAAAATCGAGTTTTAATTTGTATTTTTCTTTTTTCCCGAATATTTATTTCGGTTTTAGGACGCACCGGTGCAAGTCGTTTTTCACGTGCAGCGCTTATTAAAGCCCTACTTTAACCCTAGCAGTGACAAGTTGAATTAATGAAACCGGCGTAAAATTCACACTTTTCTCTCGCCACCTAATCCCGAATCATGAGAGAAGAGGGAAACGATGCGCACATCTTTTTCTTCGTCTTCGTTTTTTTTGATGACCCTATAAGCACTTGGGTCTATTTTTAGCGTTTGTGTATCTACACTCGACACGACTATTGAGGTCGTCATAGGAACGGCATAATATAATAGGAAGAGTGTTTGTGAGAGAGAAGAGAGAAGAGACCGTGTGTCTGTCGCCCATCGAGTATTAGACCATTGAAAGCATTGCGGTACAGGTCGAAAGGACTGAGCGCTCCATGTTTACACAGTGCGGATTAAGTGGATGGTTCACCAAACTACACGTTTTTACGACCATCACTTTGGTGCGAGTTGGAAACTCGTGGATAAGTTGGGCTCATGAATCATTGAGTTAAAACAAAAGTGGAGATATTAAAAAATTAAGGGAGGGGTTTTCCTTGGGGGGGGGGAGATGATGGAAGTGGAATTTGTGAGGATTAGGAAACGTGTGGACTGTGGATTATGTTTTTTTTTTTTGGTGGGGGGAGGGGTTTGATGAGTTTTGTTTGGGTTTTGGGTTGGTAGTAAATTATTGAATTCTGTTCTGTTCTGTTGATGTATTGAAGTTTTATTCATTTATGAAAATTGCCTTGAATTTTGAAGCAAGTTTCAATAAATTTCTTCAAATTACCAAAAAGATGATTGCATTTGTTCTAAATTCCTACAATTTAATAAAATTCATAAAAATTTAAATTTGTATAAATTTAACAATTTTTATAAATTTCATTAAAATTAATTGAATTTGAGTAAATTACTAAAAATTACAACAAATCTCACTGAATTGTTACAAATCTCAACAAATCTCACTGAATTGTTGCAAATCTCAACAAATCTCACTGAATTGTTGCAAATCACAACAAACCTCACTGAATTATTGAATTTACAACAAATTTCTCAAAATTATAGAAAATTACAACAAATTCCATTAAATACTTGAAAATCTGATCAAGTAAATTTCAACAAATTCCATTATAAAAAACTTTATCCAAACCCCAACAAAATCAATAACCCCTAAAAAAAATCCCTCACCATTTCAAAAATCCAAACAAACAAAAACAATTCAATACAGATACAGTATTTCTCAACCTAAACAACCCTCCCCCCATACACACACATAAACCCAAATCAACCACCCTCCTAACTCAACTCTCACAAAACCCTCCCATAATAAAAAACCCTACCCATACTCCTTAATAACAACTTAAGAACAAGTGGAAACCAAACAGCGCAAGAGTGCACCCCTGGGAATCGTGTGAGTAAAGGTAAAAAATGAAGTTGGAATCTCCTGTTTTTTTTATATTCCAATCCCAAGTGTATGCGTCGAGGCATTGATGGAGGACCCATTTAGTCAGCACGTGGTCGCTTGAAAAGCTCCTCTTTTCTATTCTTTCCAAGCACACCACACCATTTTCCCACTCTCACACGCACACACACACACCCACACTCTTTTATCTTTAACCAGCAGCAAAATGAAGCAGATCCTTCCTTCTTTTAACGCAAACCCACACCACAAAGCAATCAACTCAATCCACTGATACTTATTTCTCTTTTTATTTTTTTATTTTATTTTTCCAAACCCATTTTTTTGTTTCCCCTCCTTTGTTTTTAATCAGAAAGTTGTTTTTGGCTTCCATCGTACGTTCTAGCTAATTGGGGGAATGCCACAGAAGTAGGGGAGGAAAAAAACAGCAAAAAGGTTCCCATGGGAACAGATTTCCAAGTGTAACCAACCCACCGAGAAGAATAAACACCAATCGAATCCTATTCCCTCGAGATAAGGGGGTGGGGAAAGTTGGGAAATTTGCAACGCTTCACTCATCTTCAACTAATTAACTCGTGCAACGCTAGATTTAAACCTCATCTCTTTTCATTTATGCCGTTCAAAGATCGAATGACGTCGACTTTGCGACGTCCTCTTGCGTCGTTCTCGTCTTGCAAAACTAGAAATTTCCACAATCAACTCATTCGGAAAAACACTCACTTCACTTTTTCTTCTTCCTATCGCTCCTCGTCTTAATTAGTACCGTTTCTCACCGCTAATTGATTGCCGTTTCTTCCTTTTCTTCTGCTCCACCCCTTTTCCTCCATTCCCGGGTCCAAATCGCCCCACTAGTGGCTCCCGCAACACCCTTTTACTTCCGGTCGTTCGGTTTTGGCTTCTTACTAAACCCTTGCCGCTGACACTTCCGATGGCTCAACCTCCATGGCAACAACATCCGCTTGAGGTTGTATTTCAAAGCTCTCATATTGAGATTTTTCTTATTTTTCTTGTTGTTGTTTGTTGTTGTTTTTGTTTTTGTTTTTATTTTTGTAGTAGCATACGGGAAGTCGATATCTGTTTCCGGTAATTTTTTTCTTTGACAATTTAATTATGATCGATTTTTTTTTTGGTATTTTGTAATTAGTTGTGTACGATAACGGTTTTATATTGTAATTAGTAAATGGCCATGGTGTTGTTCTACTGTAGTAGACTCGTGAAGAAAGACTTGATGATGTATTGATGGGAGTGTTATATGCAAAGACGCGAAGTTACGGATCTGAGAGGGGGGTTAAAGTTGCACTTCCGGTCGAGTTAGGAACGTCGTGTCTTAGGGGCAGCAAGGTCTGCATGCATCGTTGGTGCCCATAAAATTTCAAAAACCTGCTTGAACCGGAAGTTCCGTTTTTCCCCCGTTTACCGCGTGCATGTGTGAATAGCTTTTCTGCAATGCACCACAATTTGTAAAATGTAAAAAATGGAACTTCCGGTTGTGGCAGAAACGCGAGATTTTAATTTTTAAGAGTCTTAAGCCTAGATTCCTAATAACAGTGTCACTAAACCTCAACCAGAAATGTCTCTCGAGTCCTCTCCCAAAAAAAAGACAGAACTTCACTGCAGTACAGTAAAATTCCGAGCGGCAAAAAAGGCACTTCCGGTCGTGTTGGAATTCAAAACTTTCACGACCACCTAGCTACTAGTACCAACCAAGTTCCAATAAAATTTCTAGTTCGTAACCAAACCGGAAGAACCATTTCCACCCACTCGAAATTGTTTACATACAACATAATCCTCGTGGGAAAAAAAAATATGATTAGGGATGACAATGTGAACACTAGGGACTTTTGGGAATATAAAAGTTTCAAGAATAAGAAGAAGACAGGAGACGACGACGATGAAGAAATGAAGTTGGATTTTTGGATGCGAGTCAAGGTCCGATAATCGGATTGGACGATGGTGTTTCTTTGAGAGCAAATGCCCTAAGCGTCACATCCATCAACGGCTGATCCAGGTGACTGCTCGGGGTATCTATCGGAGGGACACAGGCGTTCGAGCTTTGCATATTGAACGCCAGTACCGCGCTAAGTCACTTTCTTCCCGTCCGTCTGCGTCTGGCTTCCCTAGATATCACTCGACTCGAGCGGCACCGCATTTATTTCCTACACCACGGCCATTTTGCACACTCATTAATTTGAATTTAACACTTTTAAACTATGATTTCCTCCAACCATTTAGTCTGACACTTATCGCCTCAGTTTCCGTTTCTAAATTTGCTTTAATAACCCTTTAATGATGTTGGTCAAAACTCCATTCCCAGTTGCACGCTGCGACGAATCACCGGTGAGACATTTTTGACCGAAAACGAGGCCAAACTCGGTGCCTGCTGGCCGAAATTGACCAGTTATAACCAATCGCTTCACCCCCTTCTTTTTTTTTTATTACCGACGCTTCGAAACAGCTGCGGCTTGCGTCGAATTTCCGTCGATTCCATCCATCCATCCATTCCAAAAGCCCCCGGATCGGGCTTGATTACAGCACACTCTTCCGACACCCATGGGAAATATCATTTATTTAAGGACGAGCCAAATACAATAAGACAAGAGATACGATTAATATAAATCGAATCAACTGCGCATGACTTTTCATATAATCTCGTTTCATGCACTATGCGCGGTCAAAGATCGCGTTCGAAAATGATGACGGGGAAAAGCCACATCCGGTTTATTCGTAGCGACAAGAGGGTCAGTTTTGCCTCTCTTCGTCTCGGAGAGTGGGTGTTGACATTTGAACCCTTTAGTCACCAGCCACCAAAGTGATGGAGTCTTCATGAAAGTTAATCAGTTTCGTATCGATCGGGCACGCCAAAATCCCCGTGACCGGTCACGGCCCGTTGCAGCCGCCTCACTTTCACCCCTTTCCGCCTTCGGTTAGCGCGTGTCGTGATCGGTTACGTCGACAAACGCGATCTGACGTTCCCTTATCGCGCCCGATCATCTCTGCTGTGCTGACGCGATGCAATGCGAGGCGCAGCGCGGCGCCATGTTGTGAGAGCGCCACCGCGTGGCCGCATCGTATTTGAATTTCATGAGGGAGAAAAGGGGGAAAAAAAATCTCTTTGCAACGAGATAAAAATTTATTGGTCGATGCAGTGCCAGTGGAACGCGTCTTACGATGGGGGAGGGGTGAAGGGGTTGGCGGGGGAAGTCCGAGGGAAAATGGCCACCGCATGATTTGTGATGAAGACGCGTTCTAACGGTTCCATCAAGAGTCATGCCTCACTTGTAGCCTACGTGTTTTTTTCCACCGTACTGACAGATGGACGACTATTACCGCAAAACGACGCTTCTATTTCTCTTTGTCCTATTATTTTTTTCTTTTTGCCCCACCCTCTCCTTCTCCTTCTTCTTCGTTTGTCTTTGAGCTTTTATTTTATTAGTTTTTATTTGTTGCAACACCAAATGACCACTTTGAGTTTATTAAATTTAAAGTGGGTCATTTTAACATGTGGAAAATGGGCGATAAAATCAGAAAATTACGTTATAAGAGCATAAAGTAACGGAATTTTTGTTTGATAGCTTTTTTAAGCCTGAAAAAATCTCTCTGAAAGGTTAACTTTTACCACCTATAGTGGTAAAGAAGTGGAACGGTGCTCCCAACGATCGTTGTGCACCATTTACTATACCGTAACTCCAGTCTAGCAGATCACTCACTGGAGAAACTACAAATACTCAACCCTTAAGCAAAATGAATAAAAAGTCCCCCAGTTCAGTAACTAGCAGTTTGCACAATTAAAACACCAAAAATAAAAAAATAAAACGACAGAAACTCATCTAAAAGATATTTCACATAGAACATTTTTTTAAAGGTAGATTTGATTTTAAAAAATTAAAAACACAATTTTCGATAAAACATCGTTTCCCCCTTTTCAGATCTACTGTATTTTTTTTACTAGGCTGGTCTGTGACGTCACTAACGCAAATGGGTATTTGTCGATGACTGGAAGGTGTGGGGAGAGGAAAAAAGAGTATATAAAAGTGTTGGAAGTTGTTTTCTAAGCGAAATGAAAGGAGGATTTAATCGGCCAACACAATCTTAACTCTTTTTATGCCTTCTCGTTAACCGACTCCCCCAAGCAAATGGCGTCTTCCCGTCCCTCCTTTCGCCAGTTTGCGCTGCGAAGAGGCAAAAGGATCCATGAAAGCAGAGATGAAGCAACGCACTTAACGAAATGGAAACGTCTCTCGAGACTTTTCCCTCTCGTGTTGGTGCAAACGGAGTTCCATTACCGTCAAATGCGTGCGATTGCTAAGACACAGTCAATCATCGGAATGATTCAGTAGTGAATTTGTAGCTATTTTTACTGTGTGTTGGATGATAAAAGAGGGCGAGCAAAGTGATGACAATAAAAGTCATTCATCACTCCCTCGAGGGAGATGAGCACGTCAACTGACTCGGAAATGGTCAAACACCGATTGAAAATCCAAAGGTCGCTCCAAACCTGATCTCGTTGGCACCGAACCAAATAAAATTTATCTCCCTTTCCTGTATCGAATCAGGAAAAAAAAAAACCGAAATTTTTTTAAAGATACACACTTACATAACTCCAAAACTCGATATTTCCATCAAAATAAAACCAAAACGTTTCAAAGTGGGAAAAAACACAATAGACGCCATGTTAAATCCCGTGAAATCTCACCCATTCTCGCGCTGCATCTATTTTCAGATTTTTTTTAAGCCTCGAAAGTCGACACAGTCGGTGAATAGTTTAACAACAAAAGGTCATTATCATTTTTACAAGAGAAAAGTTGGCTCAAATTCAGCGCACGTTCATTTTAGAGTGTCATCAATGAGTTTGCACGCACTTTTTAGGTGAAACGTTTGGCGAATTGCGATGCAACAAGGCGAGTGATGCACGCATCAAACGTCCATGAAATGGCCACGGTCCTACGAGATGTGTGGCGAGGGCATAATTTTCTAATTTCATCGCAACGAGACGTGGGATCCTCTTGGGAGCGTCAGCGGGGTGGGTCATAAAGTGGCTTGATGAGGGAGGGAAGACCCGAAACAGACAGCGCAGGCCGACGGGGTAATGGAAAACTCGGCCCGACTGACGCCAACACGTCTTAATTGAAGATGGAGGATGCGAAAGGCGCGTCGTTTCCACCGTGATGAAGGACCCTACTTCATCAAATAAGGGCGGTCGCTCACTCCAATTCATCTCTTCTTCTCCCTACACCCTTTACTCACAAAATAAACGACCTGTCTTCCTTTAAAAAATAAAAAAAAATTTTTTGTAAAAAAGAAGGGATAAAAACGTTTTTCTCTTCTTTTAGCTTCTCACATATTCCAAGTCAATATATTTTTTTTTTTTAAAAAAAAAAGAAAATTCAAAGGAAGCTTATCTAAAAAGAAGTTTGCGCCTACTGCCTTCGATGACCCCACCC
>JAQFZO010000248.1:0-30305 GCA_034695885.1 Geophilus flavus
ACGCTCTTCCGATCTGAAATCGATGGGATGACTAGCTGACCCGCAGCGAAGCGCGGCGGGGCAGCTAGTCATCATAAAAAGCAAAAAGACGCCAAGAAGGGATATGCACGATCTGAAACACAAGAGGCCACTGGAGACACAAAAAAATAAAATTGAAGAAGACTCTTTCTTTCTCAACATTGAAAAATGAATGTTTTCTGCTTGAAATCAAATGTAAAACAGTGTGTAATCGTTTTTAGACTTCACTTTTTTTAAGGAAAATCACACGAAAATAATAAAAATCCACTTTTTTAAGGAAAATCTCAGAAAAATCACATGAAAATTCTGTTTAAATCACAAAAATCCTGATTATTAATGAAAATCACGATGTAAAAATTTAGTTTTTTAAAGTAAAACCTCAGAAAAATCACATTAAAAAACCAGTTACTGTATCTATTGGAAAAATCATAGAAAATTTAATTTTTATTAGGAAAATAACAAAGAGTATCATGAAATTATGAAGATTTAGTAATAAAATAATCTAATTCTAAAATGTTCAATTACATCCAATTTTATGAAACCGTGGGATAAAATTGGACACCTCAGTTGCTGCTTGTCAGTTTAAATAAATTTTTTTAAATGCATAAACAGATCAAACTCATGTCCTATAAATTTCGTAAGGTGCATAAATGTAAAAATTCATAACCATGTTTACAAAAATAAAGTTTGACCACATTCCGAGTACTGCCAAAGTTATAGAGGAGAGCAGAGGAAGCAACGGCTCCTAACTAAACAAATTTTCCTGAAGCGGCGCCTTTTGAAATGGGGAAAAAATTTAATGGAAATTTTAATTTTTTTTTTTGTAATTTTCATCTTTGCCTTGCTGTGAAGTGAATCATAGAGCTCAAAATGATTCCATTAAAATTAATTGTCATGCTGAGTTTTGGTTGTTGTAAATCTGTAGGGGGGTTGCTTTTTTTGTAAATTTGTGCCAATATTTCAAAATCGCGTTATAATGTTAAATTTGACTTCTTAAGGGATTATAATGTGTTTGCGAATATTTTTTTTTTTTTACAATTTGGATTGATTGTATATGACTGTCTTGATTTTTTTAGGTTTATTTCACAGCTAGCTAATAAGTCTATTGTAATTATGGAAGACTGGTAAAAAAGAAGTGGAAATATTAAAAGATAATTTTGATAATTGATTTCAGTTGAGGTAAAAATCTGAAAATTTAAAGCAAAAGTAAGAAAAATGGAAGTTAAAATGAAAAAATCGGAAAAAATCATGTAAAAGTTGGAAAAATTGAGATTTATTATATAAAGGCGAAAAAAGTCAGTTAAATTGACAGAAAAGCAGAAAATATCAGAAAAAAACGTATAAACAGTGGAAAAAGTAAAATAAATCTACTAAAAAGTAGAAATATCTACTGAATTCAGTAGATATTTCTACTTTTAAAGTGAAAAAGTAAAATAAATTGACTAAGTGAGGTAGAGGCGGGCGCCTATTTACATAAGTACTCCCTTCCCTTGTCATAACCTGGCTACGCCACTGATTCTGAATGAATATCTAACGCATGCATTGTGTTTACTGCCTCTTGCAGGCCTGGACGTAAAATGAAGTAACAACCATGAAAAAAATCATGATTTTTATTAAAAAATTCAACAATCATAATTTTTTTAAAATTTAAATCGGATTTTTTTGATTTAAATCAAAATTTACAGAAATTATTCGGAATATGTGTAATATACGGTATAGAAAAAGCTCTAAAAAACATTTTTATTATTAAAATTTTAGTAAAATACTCGTTTGATTCAGTTACATTCATATTTAGAACTATTAAAAGACAACCCAATTTTGCTCCGACACAGGATCTTGTTTGCCACAAGTGCCCAGCATTGTCAATTGTTAATGTAACTATGGTATGTTGTTTTGAGTCGAAAATACGATATTGGTGATTTTGATACCATCTGATTGAAAGTTACTTTAATTATCCCATGATTTTGCTTAAACTAGTAAAAAAAATTTGATTTAATTCAAAAATTGCAATTTTGCCTTTGATTTAAATCATTGATTTAAATCAATCCACCCTGTAAACAATTAATAATTAAAACTATGTTCTCCAGGCTTTAATCTTTCAAATGAGCACGATACACACCATTCGTGCACAATTTCCTGGTCTTTGTCCAACACCTGTCTCCAAAGCGACCCCATTTTATGGTACATTTATTTATTTACATTTTTAATAAAGAGTGAAAAACATTAATTTTTTTCACTTTCTAACCAAAAATAGAATTTCTATCAGCCGATTTATCAGCCGAAAAATGGGGTTTTTATCGACTGATCACCGACCGATTTTTCGCCTTTTATCAACCGATTTTGCCCAGCCCTAGGAATCACCTTTGAAGTGTACATTTGCACGTGGTGCAAAGTGCCTAAACAATGTTAATTTACACCTGAAAGAAGTTCACATATACGTAGGGACATTTTTACACCTATTATTTTTTACTGTGTGCCGCTTACTCAATTCTTTTTTGTTTTACTGTCGTTTCTCCAAACTTTACCATTTTTTAGTCTGATTTTTATAGTTTTATAGCTTTTATCGTTGAAATCGATCCGATCGATGGAAAAGCAATGAAAATCGATCAAATCCATCCATAAATAAAATCTAAAACTCGATTTGATCAACGAAAATTAAATATTTTGTCTAAGTTAAACTGGCGTTAAAATCAGTTAAAATCAGGCAAAAATGGTGAAAATTTGTTAAATCATTCAAAATCAAACAGATTGATGAAAAAAAGATAAAAGTCTATCGGATCGATTAAAAAATGGCGAAATTAAATCCGATCATCGAAATTGCGACCAAAATCGTCGGTCACAACACCACAAACCTGTGGACAATCGCCCCATGCATTCGAAAAATTGAGATTTGGCAAAATCACATCACACAAATTTATGGCTCTATAAACATAAAGTACAGACATAAAAAAGTGAACACATACCATTACATAGAAGTTGACAAGGTAATATTTTGAAAATAAAATTTATAAAATTAAAAACACAAAATTCAAAAACAAACGGAAAAATTAATCCACCCCCAAATTCCCTGCTTTTCCCCCCAAAAAACCCTGAATTTTCCCATATCTGCTTCATCGCATGAAATAACTTTCCTACCCCAATTTACAACCCCCAAAAAAACTTATAAATTTTACCCCAATTTTTAACTTGTTTCTCTATACCATTCTTCAGATACTTTTTTGACAATTTCTAAGTGATTTTCAGCAACTTCTGAACAATTTTAAAAGATTTCTGATGATTTGCAAGTGATTTTCTGTTATGTCCAAACTATTTTCAAATTATTTAAAACAATTTTTTTTAAGTGATTTTTTGTAAAATAGTTTGGAAAAGGCTGGAAATCAATTGGTATTCGTCTAAAACTCGTTCAGAAATTGCTGAAAACCACTTTAAATTGTTAAAAAGTATAGTTTGAAAAATAGGGGTAAAAAGGAGTGGCTTTGGGGTAGAAAAATGGGCTAAAATTTAGGTTGTTTTTTGGGGGAAAAAGCACGGAATTTGGGAGCCAAATAAATCACCAGAATAATCAAAAATAATCACCCAGATTAAAAGGAGGGATTAGCTACAGGTGCAAGGGATTAACTAATGTTGCTTACTACTGTCAAGTGACCTTGGTCAAGTAATCTGGGTTGCTTACTGAGATTAAAGGTCATCATCCCCAAGAAACATCTTTTGTAAATTTTATAATTTTTTTTAATGAATGTTTATCGTTTTCTAATTGATTTTTATTGCTTTTTTCGACTTTTGATTGATAATCTTAGCTCTTTTTTTATTTTTTTTTGCTGATGCACAGACAGTACTAAATTAAATATAAAGATTTTTTGAGAAAAAAATGATGAATTTTGGGTTAAAAATGATGATTTTCGGATTATGTTAAGTGCAAACTGCAAATGCACGAAAAATTGACGTGAACTGGCGAAGAAACGTGGAAAAAATTCGTCGTATAACAAAAAAAATGATAAGATAAAAGCTTAAAGCAACAAAATTTGAAATTTTTCTTGGACAATCGCAATCACATTCATCAGTTCACACAAAATTATGCACATTTTATTTTTTCCTAATTTTGTCGTTTTATTTAAACTTAATCTCATCGTTTCTTTTGTCCGCGTTTCCTTCTGTTCACTTTTAATTTTTTATGTATCAAATCCAACAATGGATTCAGTAAAAATAAAAAATAAAAGAATGCATGGAATCGTAATAATTAAATTACGATTTGCTTCATTCCATTCATTATTTTTACAAAATTAATTAAAATTCTTTAAAAAAAACCTCCAAAAATAGAGAAAATAGTCACAACATGTGGCAAAACAAAGCAACAGAAAACAACAGAAGACCTCATTTGACACTGCACAACTGACAACACATCTGAGAGTCTGAGACAGTCAGGATGCAGACAGACAGACAGATAGATATAAGGTTATAAGGTCACCAGTGGCAACTCTGGCTATGAGAGTCTGAGAGAAAGCAAATACTGCAGTAGGATATAAAATGGAAGAGTTTAAATCATTGTCAGTTGTCAGTCCAGTCTTCAGCAACTTTTTGTACGTACATATTGTATATACGGTACATATCTTTCTTTTAAACGCTCTAGATATGTAAACCACAGCAAAACAAACACATAAACCAACTAAAACAATGATTTTTACAGCATAAAATCCAATTAGCCATGTTAAATAGCAAGTTACAGACTAAAAACTCAAACAAATTCATTCAGTCAAAAAACTTTATTATCCCTACATGTTACCACGGTTAGTACCGATGTTACTTTAGGTGACAAAAGATAGACTAGGGAGATTCTTTGTGATTTGCTTGAATAAAACAATTACTCAGGCATATGCTCTGAAAAGTATACATGCACTCTAAAAACTGTATGGTTGAAATTACCAAAAAATTATAGTTGATTGCAATTATGATTAATTGAAACAAAATGTATTAATGCACTATAAAAATTTTTAATGTAGAAAACTCATTTTTTAGTTGTATCAACTATAATTTGGTACACTCTACTTTATATGATAGTTAATTTCATTATTTTACGCTGTTGGTCTGTATATTAAACTCATATTTTGCTTGGCTCAACCAAACAGTTTTTAGAGTGCATTACTAGATTTTATTTCAATTAACCAAACTGCAATCAACTGTGATTTTTTTGGTAATTTCAACCCATACAGTTTTTAGAGTGTGAGTGTACGGAAAATACGGAATTGAATAGGGTTATCAACCATTTTCATAACGTGAACCGTAGTTTTTCCGTCCGCGCACACGATCTCAGCTATACCCTCGGATTTTTTCTTCATCTTACCCGCCACTGAGTTCACCGAACTCCACTCGCTGGAAACATTATTCCATGCTTCTATATCGAAAGATACGCCGACTTTGGTGGGATACATTTTATTTTCAGAATTCTCCTTGAAAACACGTAAATGTATAAAAACGTTCGATTGGAAAGTGTTTACCTGTAGAAACAGACCCGATCCGAGAGGAATCGGTTTTGCCTGAGGATGTTGCTGTACTTGTCTCGACGCCATATTCTTAAAATCACGTCTGTCTGGGATCGTGGAGATTGAAGAGTACGTATCATACTCGTTCCCTCGAATCGATTATAATGTATACAGGATTTCAAAGAATGAGTCATACAACGTATCGAGTACGATTTCATACTCATACTATAAAGATTTTTATACGTTGTCTTATGTAATAATTTAGAATTATGAGTCATATTTATAATTTGAGGTGAATGAGTCACCAAAACTCGTATCTCCAACGATTTTATTACCGTACCCTAAACAAATTAGATGACAAATGTTAATAACCCCACCAATTGAATGAATTTTATAATTTTTTATTACCTTCCCACGAGTTATTTGGAAGGGAGATAATAACTGGAAAAGACCCCTACCCATTTATCTTTAAATTTACAACGTCTTGAAGTCAGTCTTTAAGCAACATCCATAATCTACATATCCGGTACCTATAAAGGAAATTTTTTTATTCGAACAAAATTGGAAGAAAATTATCACCATGAAGTGATAAACTCAAGTACTATTTTTTCTTCAATTATCGCTCGGACGGGATGGGGTGGTCATCCAAACCCCCTTTAAATCTAATGCTTGGAGGAACCCATCTTCACTCGCGCTCCAAACTCACATATGAACAAACACAAAAAAAGTATGTCATACAACGAAGAAGAAGTGTAAATCGTAGCTGAGGTTGTGCCCAACATACAATATGAAGAAGAAATACGGAACGTGAGGTTATGCCCAACATGCAAGATGAAGAAGTTCAATTCATCCAAGAATTACGTCCAGCTGAGAACCCGAACATGCCACCGCTCGTACCAATCCCGCAACCACAACCGCACCTGCTGGTACCTCCGCCACAAGACGAGGGGGAAGAAGGCGAAGATGAAGAGGAGGAAGAAGAAGACGAGGATGATGCCATACATGCGAACAGAGAGGAGATTTTCGTTATTTTGACAATAGTCTCCGACTCGATGTACGCATAATTTGCAAGGAGTGTGGCAGAACTCAATAGACGACGTCGACGAAACCGTATCCGACGAATGATGAGAAACAGGTTGTTTCCCCGCCTGATACCATATAATGTGCGCATCGTTCAGGAATGTGCCATTTGCATAGACCCCATGGCACGAGGAACAGTGGTGAGCCGTCTGTTATGCCATCACATATTCCACACTGCTTGCATCAATCGCTGGGCCTTACGTCACAATACATGTCTACAATGTAGAGCCTGATGATGACAGGACGGGCTCAAAACGTTAATCTAGATCTTCCATAACGGTAAGTGAAAAAAATTCATATTAATTATTTTTTATTTTATTAAATTTTTTTGTTTATTTCGATTTTCAGGATACTCCCAAGATCATGGGTTTTTTTATTCCTTTTTCCACTATTTAGAATATCATATAATTTTTAACGTGTAATTTTCGAAATACATTTTTTTAAATTCTTTTTAATACGGTAATATTTTGGTTTGTTTATTTTCTTTCAAAGTTGAGTGTCAACCATAATTCTAATCACCCAAATTAAATTCAATTAAAAAGGGAGTATCGACCATAATTCCAAGACCCCCTCCCCTCCCAAAACAATTAAAAACAATTAAATTTTTGAAGACTAAACGAGTTTGCAAGAAGTTTTGAACGATTTTCTGCATATTTTTGAAGATTTCGAACGATTTTCTGAAGATTTTTGAAGGATTTTTTGAAAATTTTGCTATTTTGTGAAGGTTTTGGGGATTTCTAAGACTGGAGGGGGGGAGGGGGAGCGATTGCCCCCATCGCCTCCATCTATTAAAAATCTATAATTTGCAAAAATTCAATCAAAAAATCGATATTTCCAAAAAAATCAATTAAATTGCGTAAAAAAGTCGATATTTTCAAAAAAAAAGTCAGTAAAAAAATCTATCATTCAGTAAAAAAATCGATATTTTCAAAGAATCAATCAAAAAATCCGATATTTTAAAAAAAATCCATCAGTCAGTAAAAAAGTCAATACTTTCAAAAAAGAAATCAAAAACTTCGTTTTATAAAAATCGATACCAAATTACCAAAGTAATTCGATATTTACATCAATTAACCCACAACATACCCCAAAAAAAACACATTTACTCATCAATCCAATCCAATCCAAACCAAACCAAACAAAAAAAAGCATCAAACCGATATTTCGAAAAAAATCAATTAAAAAAATCGATACCCAACCAAAAGTTAACCAAACCAAACATAAATCCCAACATCCAATCCAACAAACCAACACCTCCCCTCCACTTTATAGAATTTTTTGTTGTGGTTTAGGTTTTGGGAGTTTATTCATATATTAGATTGGGGTTTAAAATCGATTTTTTTCGATATTTGTATCGATTAATAGGGTGTATCAATTTTTTTATGTACTATTGGTTGGGGTAATTTATCAAGTAATTCAAAAAAATCCTTATTCTGTGGTTAACAGGCAGACTTTTTCAGAATTATTAAATTTTTTGTTCTATAATTTGACAAGTGATGGCAGCTCCTCATGGGGTAAGACCTGAAATTTATTTTTCGAATTTCCTTCATTTTTTGAAGTAATAAATCGACTCATTAAAATGCATCAGTCTTAAAAATACTCTCAATATAAACAACATCTAATACAATACAAAATGATTTGAAAAAATTCACTTTATTAATTCATTTCTACAAACTCTATATTTACAAACTATTGCTTATCCTTATTTTCACTTTGCGAATGTTGCTGTAACATTTGCGCTAAATTTGTTTGCTGATGTGTCAAGTATCCAGCGATTTGTTGAGCTCCTCGATTCAACGTTTGACAAAGTTGTGCCCTCGCAATGGGTAAATCCGGCAGTTTACTATACGCGATTAAATCATTTTTACTCATCAGTCTACCTTCTAAGACTCCACCTTTAAAATATAAATAAATAAATAATCGATCAATCTCACAATTCAAACTGTAAATATTTTTAATTTTACCTAATAAAATAAGTTTCGGCGTCTTTTTTTGAATGCGCAAAACCTTGGCTACATCAGTTTTGTGATCGCAAAACGTAATTGCTTCGTAATCCAATGTATGAAAAAAGTGTATCAGTGGACTAAACTCTGTACCCTGCGAAAATAAATGTAAAAATTAATATTATTTCATTGATACTCGATAATATGCATCGATTTTGACCTACTTGAACGGCTAAGGAGAATATTTCCGTCGGTTGAATGTGAAAATGTAATCCAGCCTTGAAGAAAACTCTTTGCGTGTCCAATACGTCATCTTGGAATAAATGGTTGAGATGATAAATTGCTATGAATTCGCTCTTATAGAAATGTTCTCGCATTAGTTTTGCCACTAGTTTTTCGTATTGAATTGGCTGCAATGAAATTTAAGTTTTTAATAATTTTTGTTTGAACGTGTATTTGTTGCTTTTTACTTCTCTTTCTGTTTGTTTTTTCCGCCTCACAAAATCGCATTTTAATTCCGGTGGTGTTTCATCTGGTTTATAAATCGGTGCAGCAGCGGCGAGGAATTTTGCACGCTCAAAATGTGGTGGTTTGGGATGTTTTGGATCGAAATGAGTCCGCCATCTTACCAAGGTCAATGGTAATTTCCAAATATCTCTTCGAACTGAAATTGTTATTTTTATTATTGTGTAAGGTACGATAATTTATGTAGTAAAATGTGCAAAACACACCTGGGATGAGAGCCGCCATTAGTCCAGCCGTTGCGCCGTCTTGTGCTAAAAAGTGCAAACGGTAAAATTTGCTGAACCATTGAAAGATGTCAACATTTTGATTTGAAATGATCTTTATTTCACCCAATTGTATACAATATGCTACAATTTTACGTTAATTTAAAAACATTCAAAAACTGTTTCTACTTTCCGCCACCATATGGCGCTAGGTGACGGAAAAAAATCAATTGAAATACAATTCTTCCGGAATTTCCTTTATTTATCACACGTAATAAATTCATCGACTCATTAAAATGCATTACTTTTAATAATATTCACAATTTAACACAAGTACAAAATGATTTTCTCGGTATTATCAAAGTAACCTCAGTTGACTAACATGTTAATCTCAGCTACCAACTTCTTCCCCAACGCGATGGTGATGTTAATCCATTTGTTACTACAAAAATATTTCTATATTAGTCCAAGCTACCAACTACTAACATTTTAATCCAAACTACCAACTTCCACCACCGTATTGCTACCAACTTACTTAAATGTTTGACAAGCTACCAACTACTAACATGTTAGTCAATGCTACCAACTACTAACAGTTTTATTTCAAACTACTAACTTCCACTATCGCAGTGATGGAAAGTTGGTAGCAACGTTATGTGGAAGTTGGTAGCTTGGACAAACATGTTGGTAGTTGGTACGAAACCGAGTATGAAACACTGCAAAGTGTGCCATCTGATGCCACTGTGCAACAAACTGTAAAGCCTACTGAATAAAAGCGCTTCTTCTGATAGATTTTTAAACTATTTACTTCCTCAAATTACTGATAGACGTCAGCATCGATCAAGCAATGGCGCTCCTCACTCGTCGAATGATGTCGACCTTATGCTTTTCATATTTAAGAAGATCAAATATCAGAAACTACGGGAAAAGTTTTAAACAAAAGCTAGCTAGAGTAACGACAGAAAAAAGTGATGGCGATGAAAAAAAATCATCGGAGACGAGGCGGAGAGATGGCAAATACATATCGAAGTATCCCGATGTGCCAGACTTTGAAAAATTAAATGATGAAAAAAAAATCGAGACTTTTTCGTGAGTCAAAATTGTTTATTAAAAATCCCGATACATTTTTTAAACATCCAATGTATATCCCTTTCAAAAATAGGAGACAAATGTTGATTGTCAAATCGAGGAAAGAGAGAGAGGAGAACAAGAAAATTCTTTTAGAAGGCAGACATCTGATCAGAGATGCAATTATAGCTGGAATCAGCATCGAAAATATTTATTTCAACAGCGAGGATGCATTAACAGGATTGGGATTAAAAAAACTAAACAATCTGAAGCTTCAAAGAGTTTCAACCAAGGATTTAAACCTGTGGTCAGACATGGCTTCGTGTCCAGGAATAATGGGTAAATTTGAATAAAAAATTCAATTTTTCACACCTAACAACGTTTATTTCTGTTAACAGCCGTCTGCAAAACACCCAACATGAAAAAATCCTTATTTCCAGCACGAAAAATACCGATTACAGTTATTTGTGACAATATAAAGGAGCCGGAAAATCTCGGTTCGATCATAAGATGCGCCGCTGGAGCTGGATGTGAAGGAGTCATTACAACAACTGGTGAAACATTTAAAATAAAAACACCGATGCAAATTCTAAGTGTTTTGATGTTTTTTTTTTTACAGACACCATCGATGTTTGGGATCCCAAAGTCTTGCGATACGGTTATGGATCTCATTTTACCATCCCCGTACACAACAACGTTCGTTGGTCTTTTATTAGAAACCATCTACCTCAAATATTTTCAGTAATTTTGAATGGAAGAAATAATTTTGAGGATGTTCTCCGTAAAGAATTGAAATTTAAGAGAAGGAAGAAATCGATGAATGATGAAATTGTGCCCAATGTTGATTGTGTAAAAAAATCGAGTGATGGGAAGCTGAGGGAAACCGGTTTCAGCAATTATGAGAAACTCTACAAGTATGTTATGGCTCCCATGCGTTCTATTGATTATACCGATGTGGATTTTGACGAAGATTCTCACGTAGCGGTGATAGTTGGAGGCGAAAATGAGGGATATAGTGCTGGAGCTTACAAATTTGCGCACGACAATGGTGGAATTGAAGTTGTTTTTCCTTCCCAAAATGACGTGACTCTAAATTCAACTTCTGCAACTGCTGTGATGTTATTCGAAATTTCTAGGAAATTGAATGATGTATCAAACATTGAAAAAGAGGAATAAATGTTTTATTTAAAAAAAATTGGTTTTGTAGTTTATCGTTTTTGCCACTGGGAGGCGGTAGTTCTCGATTCTTTACCTCGGCTTTAAAAATGGCGGCATTTACAGTTTTGATGATGAAATCCAGCCTGAAAACGTGTTTTTTAAATGCATCACGGTCTAATTTATACTTTGATAACGTTAGGCATTTCAAGAAAATCTTGAAACGAAAACCGACTCTCGTTTTAACCGAAGATGAAGCCAAGCAATACGGGTACGAATCACCGTTCAGGAGTCCTCATAAGAGTCTCAATGCTGTTAACGAACAAGTTAAAGATGAATTGGATCAAGCCAGACCCGTTTCATTAGCCTCGGAATTAAAAAAAGAAACGTACACTTCAAAATTTGAAGATATTCCCGAATATGAAATATTAGATGAAAGTGATTCATCGTTTTCGTAAGTTCGGTTTTGCACACTAAACGCTAAAAATGAGAAACGATTTAATTCATTCGTATTTACAGGCGAGTAATGACTCTCTTGAAATCGAAAAACCAACGGGAAAAGAAGAACAAAATATTATTAGAAGGCAGAAGACTGATCAAAGACGCCATCGATGCTGGAATCGGTGTCGAATCAATTTACTTCAGTAAGGAAGATGCCGCATCTGGTTTAGGATTAGATGCTTTGACCGGTTTAAAATTGCGCAAAGTTTCCTACCGTCATATGAAAATGTTGTCTGACTTAACTACGAGTCCGGGAATAATAGGTATGATGAATGACAATTTTCCATCACCATCAATTAAATATCAAATTTTACACAAATTTATAGCCGTTTGTAAAAAACCTGAAACGAGTGAATTGAAATTCTCCGAGAAACGAATTCCCGTCACCCTGATATGTGACAATATTCGCGAACCTGGAAATCTCGGAGCCATTTTAAGATGCGCAGCTGCAGCCGGATGTGATAAAGTATTAGCTACGACAGGTAAACGTTAAATAATTTCGAAAAATCTATCGATTTCTCACGTAATCACACAAATTATTTTATAACGCAGGTTGTGTCGACGTATGGAACTCCAAAGTACTACGCGGCGCAGCTGGCTCGCACTTCCACATCCCCATTTACAACAACATCGGTTGGCCTTCGCTGAGAAACTACCTTCCGGAATCCTTCTCGATCATATTAGCAGAAAACAAGCGTCTGGACGACGAAATGGACACCCAAACGAACGATATTTCCGTTGATTTACCCACACACAACTACAGCGACATTGAATTCACGAAGGATTCGCACGTCGCATTAGTTGTCGGTGGGGAAACGGAAGGAGTCACCGAACAAGCTTATAAATTAGCGAGCAATAACAACGGCTTTAGAGTCGTCATTCCCTTGGCTAATAACGTAGAAAGTTTAAATGCTGCAACGGCAAGCGCCGTGATTCTGTTCGAGATATGTAGACAGATAAAAGAAACGACGAATGTTTAATTTTAATAAATTTTATTGCATGGTATGATTACAACATTTGGAATCAATGAAATTTACCGTACCAAAACCTATCGTACGGCGATATCCATTTATCGCTCCCGACCATGTGATTTTTTATCATGTATTCGAAATTGAAGGGGTTGATATTAAGCGCTTCGTTGTCCTTCTTTTTTTGTAATTCTTGCTCTAAAATTTCCTGACTGATTACAACCGCTTGGAAAGGCAATTTCCACTTGACTTCTTCGAGTAGGCGCTTAACGAGTCTGAATTCGGTGTTTCCACCCATCTCGAATATTATTCTTCCGGCTTTGACTGGCGTAGCGAAATGATGGATCGGAGATTTACCGCCTCCCATTCGTTTTCCTTGGCTCTGTAAACGAGTAAATTGTGAAATAACTTTACGAAATTAACATATTTTTAATTTTCTTTCGTTTTACTTTTCTACTGATGGGTTTCCATGGAGGATCGACTCTCCAAATGGCAAACATCGTTTTAGGATCCATTTTGCGATTAATGACGTTACGGATCATTTCAAAGTGACCGAATAATAACATCCCTCCGGTTAAAGCCTGAAATGGGTTGGATTTTATTTTATTTTTTTTATTTTAAATATTTTAAACAAAATTACCATAACGCCGAATTGTTTGTGAATTAATCTGTTGTGAATTAATTCCGGACCTCGCATGTCAATTGCTTTTTTTGTAAATGGTTGGGGTTTTCGCGTCGCTGTTGTGTATGGTAATTTTGGCATGATTGGCAACTTGTTTTTCTCCGGAAACTCCACATCTGAAATTAGAAATGATGTTGTTAATGAGAATTAATAGAAAATTGAAATTTAGTGTAGGTTACCTCTAAAATCCGGTGGTATTTCGTACATTTTTGTGTTGACCGAAGCCGATTGAACATGATTCCAACAAGGGGAATCTAAATAATGAAAAGATCGAGTTAGTTTTCAACAAATAAATGGATTGTGATGGGCCGAATGCACTGTTATTTGCCAAAGTTTTACTCCTTGAATGTGTGTTTTATTAATTGTTACGGATTGGTCGATGCACCGATATGGTTACGGTAAAACTTGTAAGAGAGTATCCGTCTCGAAATTTAGCTTTTCAAACAGTGATTTTGGTACACTCTTTCTAATTTGTCCAGAAAGGGCCGGACTTTATGTTCAGCCCAAAAATTAATACAAAAAAAGAAAATACACTTACTTTTATACAAAAGAATACTCAAAGGTCTTCTAGCACGTTGTAGAGTATTCATTTTTTCGTGCTTTTTACCGGAGCAGATAAGGCTTACAAATTTGGTGAGATGGCGCCACCGTAGTCTCCATGGTCTCCATGACAACTGCAACTGAAATTATGGGGAGCCGAATGACTCAAAACTGTTTTGTTGTCTGTGATATGCCAACTGACTTGTGAGCAATGTCATGCGAAGTTGACAAGTCATCTTCGCATATTATGACATGCAAAGTTGTCATGACAAGCCAACTTTTACAAATGGCAAATCAAACGAATTTAATTTAAAATTTTATATTTCTTTATAAAATTAGCTTATATCTAAAACAAAAACGATAACCATATGATAAATAAAAGCTAGAAAACCACAGTGTTACATATTATAACTAGTTATAGTTAAGTGGTCAGCTATAGAGTATGTCACATCAAGTTGGCATATTGAGTTAGCATACCATAGTCAATAAAACAAAATAGTTTTGAGCCGTTCGGCCCCCCATATTAATAGCGGTGTTTGTTGTCATGTATGGCGGAGACGGTTAGAAGAACAATTAATACGGTTTCGGAAGTCATCTTTCCAGGCATATCGGCCAGTACATTAGCCTTGAAAGCCAGAGAAAATCCGATACCTTATGGTAAAATCTCGGTTTACCTACTATCTTACCTCTCTATTTACATTAATTAATTTTTTTAATAGGCTTCGAGGAAGTTTCTTCTCTGCCTCTACAAATGTCCATGTATTTTAACGCATGGTATTCACCGATGTGGTTCTCTGCCAATTTTGCGTCAACATACATCAAGGTATACATCATTATTACATAAAAATTTTATTAAATATTTAATATTATTAGTTTTTTCAGTACGGCTACATGTCGTCCTTGTTCAAAACTGTGCAGGTGACCGTGTTTGTCACGAGTGTTTGCGTGGAATTCACACGTTTGTATTTAGGATACTCCGGAAATCTGTGCGAAAGAGTGAGTAAATTGAATTTTCGCCTTGGAGAAGCTCGAGGCAGTGTTTCGATTAATTTTTTCATTTATTTTTTAAACAGGTGACGGAGTTGGCCGGAAGTTGGTTACTGAGCATTCTTCAAATAGCCATAGTTTTATTTTTATTGCTGTACGACGAGTTGACAATTCTTCCATTAGAGTGGGCTTGCAATATAATTTTATTGATTTTTTTGTTATTTGAGATCCCCGTCGGTTATTTCGCAATCAAAAAATTGGCCAAACAGCAGGCCATTCGTTTTCACGTGCTGAATTTAAAGTCTCAGGTTGACAACTTCACGAGGTAGAAGATTGAATTTAATTTTTAATCACATTTGTTGTCTACGCCCTCGGACTAGGAAGAACATTTCCCTTTTAATTTTTTAATCTTATACCCCTTTATCATCCCCTCCTTTAAAAAAAATAAAAAACATTATTTTCCTCGTTGCATTTCCAACTTTAAATACGTACGGAACATTTTTATACGCGTTTACTACCTTTTCTACTAATTTAAAAAACCAGAAAAAAATCGTCAGCTATCGCTTTTAAAAGGAAATTGACTGTAACCTTACACCGAACCACTTTCACCAAATAGTTCTACGAATTCACCATTTTTCATTCAAAATGTGATCCACTGAATATTTTTTCGAATAAAATTTATAAATATAAAACACAAAATGAATAAATAAAGATTTTTATTTACGTAAAAAAAAAAATAATACCATTTTCTGCTGTCACTGTCTTGGCGGCGTGATACAAAGATCGAAACGAGTGTGCAGCGTCCATTCCTGCTGATGGATCCAGGACTGCGTCGCTTCCATAGCGCCTTGTGTGGAGCAGAGGAGTAATGTGGTTTCGACTCTAAACACGACCGGTTCGGCTTGATTTCAAGCAAAGCAACACCGAATTACAGTGCCCGCAGTCGATCGATGGGGATTTTTCGTCTAAACACGATGATCGGAACGTGGTTTCGGTGTGTTTGTCTCCTACTCGTTTCTACAGGTACGAAAATGAATGTCTTTTCTATTAGCCACTTCGGTTCGCTCGCACACATGCAAACAGAGAAAAAAAAATCGACCAGCTCACTTCACATAATGCCTGGCTGTCGGCGTTGTGTGGTAATAAAACGGGGAAATTCTTAGGGTGAAATGAATTGGCTGAAAGTGATCGAGAGTAAAAGTATATCGTGAATAAACAATGGCGAGATGATGATGAAGACTCGTATCTTTCCTTCATCCTTAAGGCATCTTTGTGATTACGTCATTAATCGCGATTTAAAACCCAAACTTAATTGTAATATAAGTCATTAACTAACGTATCGATGTTGTGCTCGAGCGTACGTACGAATTTCCGGTAATTTGAGAAGAAAAAAGAAAATCAATTTAACCGGTAGGTTGATTTTTTTTTTTAATTAAAAAAATTTTTTTTCTAAGTTTCTTATTACAATTTCCTGTAAAACATGCGATGACACCGTTTTGAGGTTGCAAAGAGGGTAGTTTGCACCGTGATTAAGTGGATACTTAGTTTTAGTCAATAGTAAACCGTGTTTAAAGGTGAAGCTCGCTTTTATCTGGAAATTCTTGGAATTTTTCAAAGATGCAACCGGGTGAGTTTTTTATATATTTTTTTATATATATATACTTAACTTTGCCCAGCCACAGCCGCAGCCACCGATTGACAATAGCCCATAATTGGCACGATAGTAACCGGCCTATTAGCCGTCGTTTAACAACAACAATTTGCTGACAACACAACGGCATGATCAATTACCGGTTCCTGGATAAGATATGGAAAAGAAAGAACAATACACTAAAAAAACGTAAATATTTTTCTCTTTGCAGACCTATCCAGCAGCGTGGAAGTGAGTTTCGAGAGCTGGGATGCCGGATATTTCTTAAAACCGTTGCAAGGAGAGCCATTACCGGAAGATGCAGAATTTAATCATCATTTGGACCGGTTCACAGTCCTCCACGCCACTCAAATCAACATGGTTCGATCGTCGTACGGACCTTTTACTGCGAAACAGACGGTACCGGCCATGACTCTGCTACACATGAACGATTCGAACGGCTTCCAAGGAACCACGCTGTTGGATGTGAGTGCCCACATCGTCACGAAGGAAGTACGACGAGATCAACCGCTTTTACGCGTGCTCTTCCATTTGGGAGTCGGTGGCCGTGATGCCAAAGTAATGAAACTCGGCCCACACACCGTTTGTATCACTTTGGTGGCCGAGAGGGAAGGTGAAAGATTGACCACTACATGCATGCCCACGCCGCGAGACGGAACGTGCTTGGCCGAATTGACCATTCCGGCTCATTGGTGGCCGCCGTTGGATCAGGTTCAAGGAGTTAAATTGAGAAATTTGGTTCATTTAGAATACGCTTTGAGCGAAGGTGAATGTTCTTCGTTATTCCCGTCGATTCCGACACAACCGACCACGCGTCTCGACGACATTCCTTTGAGCAGTGCTCATGGACAATACCTGGAGTTGAAACAAGACGAAGTTGTTCGAATTTTGATTCCACAAGGACTCGTGTATCCAAGATCCAGGGTCTACGTACCCGTTTACATGTATCCAAATCCCGCATATCCAATCTACGTCTTCGTTTTGAGGTAAAAATATTTTATTATCCAATTTTTATCACTTTTTAATCTTAAAGAGAGTGAGTGTGTGAGTCATCCGGGATTTTCAGATTCCTGTCGATCGGGTCGCGAGTAAATCGAGGTTTCCACCGTATTAGAATTGATGCGTTTAATTATTAAACGCGTTTGATATGTGATCAATTGCCGTGTGAATCGAAGCGTGAAATGTAATTACCACACGCGCCATGTGTCTTTTGTATTCAAATAAGCATCCACAAAAAAAAAATTATTTTTAGTATGCCCTAAAAAAAATTTTTAAAAATAATTTTTTATTATTTATTTTGTGAAGATAAATAAGGGACAGGTTTTTCGGCGTGGTGCGTAAATAAATCATGCGACATATTTCCGAGATGTTTGCAATTTGAAGGCTAACAAATTTGGCATCTGTTCTCGTCGTTGATCCGAACCCATCGTAAAAAAATACGGGTGATATAAATCGATTTGGCAAAGAGGGTCCATCCTCTTTGGGTAAAAGAGCAAGAAGAAATATGTTATACCAATAAGAATCGCTCGACTGAGCCATTCGGGTTCGCAACCGACTCGTCATTTCATCTTGAATGGAGGATTAAATAAGAAATGCTGAATATTTAATGGAGATAATAAAGTTTTATTTTAATGCACGATAAAGTGCGATGAATATTCATTTTATTTATCCCAATTTTTTTTTTTAACTCTACTTCAGGGCTCGTGTGCGCAATGGTGTGAAGATCTTAGGTGCGCAGGCGAGTCAACCGGACAAATGGACCATTACGCTGAATACGAATGTAAAGCAAACTGTGGCAACTGTGACGGCGTTCGTTAAAGATGCAAATACGGCAAGTCCGGAGACATTACCCCAAAGGTATGCAAATGGTGAAATTGGTTAATGTTTGCTTTTAATCGTTTTAATTGAAATTGCTTTCATTAAAAAGCAATAACGAGCACCTGGGAACTTGAGGCTAATGTATTGATTTGATTCACATGCTGTGTGTGGTCTGGAAAAGGGAATGGGAATGGGAATGGGGGTGCACGGAAGAAAGCAGGTGGTGATGTTGAATTGGTGTTTTATCGCTTGAATTAAACATTTTGCATGGTAAAAAAATTTTATTATTATTTTTATCATAAAAAATAAAAATGCAAAGTCAATTTAGGTACCTAATTTTCGAAAATTGATTTTAGGTCGATTTTTTTTTTTTTTCGTGTTAATATTTTTTTTTTCTTTCTTCTTGATATTTTATGCAGTGAGTAGTTTTGTTATTCTCGAGATGAGAGTGAGAGAAGACGAGAGGAGTCATTTTCTATTTGCGTGCAATTTCGTGTCTTGAATTTATAATAAACACGCCGGTAATATCGAGTAAATTGAGTCAATCGAGAACTCTGGCTTTACTACATACTTGGAAACCAGATGTTTGGAAATTTGTTTTAATTTGAAATTCAAAATGTGAAACGTAATCGCAACATCAGTAAGTAAAAGCGAGCAACAAGCATGCACGGAAAGAAAATCTTGATTTATAAATTTTTTTTTTGAAAATATTATGAATTACTCTGTCGATTAACACGTTTCCTGCGGAAGACGTCGGTGGGCGTCAGACTACCTGTCCCTACCACAATCTTCCTCTTTTGTCCCCACCCTTTCATCTCGTGCAGTGTTTCCACTGTGGCAAATTGATCCGTGGTTCGTTCGCTATACTCCACATTCCGTCTCGACGTTGTGCGCATGTCTGTGATTTATGTATGGGTATTAAATCTTTCTTTATCCTCACTTCTCTGCCCAAGGGAGGATATGTTTTTTTACTATAGATAAACATGAATTCTTTCCCTCATGCATTTTTTATGCGTATCAGTTTTCGTTTAGGGAAAATAAAATTGCTCAAACTTTTGATGCATTGATTTCACTTGGTTTGTTTGTTTTGCAAGGTGAAAAAAAAAAAATAATCGATGCAATTTGGATTAAAGCTCGAAATGAGTCACCTACTTCTGGAATAATATTTTTTATTTAAAAAGGAAATGTTGATAAGATTTTAAGATTTATTTTTTTTTTTTTCATTTTTATTTTTATGCTTTATAAATATTAATTTTTATTTATATAACGTCTGTTGGTGATGTTTTTGTTAGAGGACAAATATGGAATTGGAAATTTTCTCTGTCTTCTTGACTCCCAAAGCGCCATATTTTTTTTTTTTTTTTTTTGGTAGGTTGATCTACTTTGTGCTCATTAACACATGACTGAAACCTAAGTTTCTAGGAAGTGAGTGCTGAATTGGCTGAGATCCAAAGGAAATATCCTTTGGGGGAAAATTTAGTTATTGAGGAAATGTTTTTAAAGAGTACATAAGTTGAGGAAATTAAAAATTTTCATATTTATTTATTTATCTTTTTTTTTTTTTATAAATTTTTATTGACAGTTCTCAAGAGGTATTTTCCTGGCTTTTCGAAGTTGAAGAAAACGTGAGTTTGTACGACAGTGCGCGCATCATTTGGAATCTGCGATATGTTTTGGATTCCAGTATGGCCGAACAGTATAATTTCGATGATAATAACATCAAGATGACATCGCAACTCGAAGTTAAAAAAGATGATATTCAGTCGGTTCTTCCTATAGCAAAGGTCAAATTTATTATTTTTTTTATTATTTTTTAATTTGTTTTTAAAAAAAATATTTGAATTTTTTTCTTTAGACGTGGGAATTAATGAACACAGCTTTGCTGAATGGTAAACAAGTGTCACATCCGATGAAAGTGTACATCGTAAGTCAAGCTGGAAAAGTTGCTGATGTGACCCTGCGCTCGACTTGTCAATCCGTAGACGAGTCAATTTTAAAGGTGAGTAGTTTTTGCTAGGGTCAGAGGAAGATTAATGGCTCAAATTGGCGTCGAATTGACAGGTGTCATCGTCTTGTACATCTGTTTACTTGGACGGTTCGGAAATTCGAGGATCCCATAACGCATCAATCATCGTGACGTACGAAGGATACAAGGGACAAGCCCAGTTCACGGTCTGGGTACCCGAAATGCCCTTGGACATTCAACTCGCCGACACAAAATTGAGTCAAATCAAGGGATGGAAAGTGCCAAATTCCACGAGAAAGTAAATTATGCAAATTACAATCAAAATTCATATTTATTTATTTTGTTATCGTGAATTTTCAGCAAATTAAAAAGAGTCACGGTTGCTGTAAACGGTGGCGGAAGAAGTGGAAAAGTGACCACGTTGAAAGGCAACAACGCAGTTGCGGAAAACGACGTGAACGAAGACGGGAAATCCAATTGTCGTTTGAGATTCCAACAGACCTCCGTCGACGTTTACGCACGATTTTTCGCCGTGGACGATAATTCCGGTCGAGAGTCGTACCTGATCAATCGAAAAGCGTATTTCCGGATCACGAATTTGGTCGAGGGATCGTTAAGAGTCGCGGATCCTCGCATTGCGAGTTTAAAGGGGCAAATCGTGCAGGGACAGTCTGTCGGCAGAACCGAAATACAGGTAATGTACATCGATAATAACTCCCAATTAGAAACACACTTAATTAGGAAAAATATGTCTTCCCTGCAGGTTTTATCACCCATTACTCATCGCATGATAGGAGCGCACGAAATACACGTCGGGAATGATAAAATCACGGTGGATTTTCTCAAAGTGACGGTCGTGACGGGACTCCAGTTGTCCATTCAGAGAGACGATGATTTTCCAAACACTTACGTGGCTCAAACTGCCATCGCGCACAAGCTAATGGCACAGTATCAGGTTGGTTTAAAGTGTATTGGATCTCACGCGCCATTACTGCATCGATCAATCGAGGGGACGAGAGACACGATAATTTATTTCCACGTCGTCAATTGATGGCGCCAGTGTGCCACGAGGGAGAGTTGATCCATAATTTGCCTCTCCCTCTGGATGAGTCACGGTTTTAGTAGACGTTAAATGCAAGTACTGTAATTTCCTTCGGAATGGTGCAATATGCTTTCAGAAGGATTAAGTTTCGGCCATTATCGATATTAAATGTGTCTCGTGAACCCTTCGATTTAAAATTTGAGTCGTTAAGTGCATATTTGAGTATTTATTTTTTATTTTTTTTAGGAAGGATTGTTGGACATCCGATTGAGTTTTTCTGATGGATCGGTCGTACCGTTATCGCAAGTATCCGAGACCGATTACCATCTGTCGGCCGACACTTTGGACAACACCGTCGTCGCTTTTGCTCCCAAAATGGCGCAACATCACCCTCGAATCATCGCCATCGGACAAGGAAAGGGAGATCTGCTTCAAGTCACCATGGAATTATCGGAAACCTGTCAGAAGAGACGCTCGCCGCCGTTGGCCTCCAACTACGTGTATGTCGACGTGGATTTCTTCGACCTCCGAGGCCGCGAAGGCCTACAAAACGACGAACACGGCATTTTCGGAAGCGACATGAACGTAAAACTGAACGAGAAGAAACAAAAATTCGTGGCTGAAGACGGAACGCGAGGAAAGGGCAGAGGGAAAGGCAAAGGGAACAAAAACGCGAACGCCATTTCCGAACCTTCCGTACAGGCACGACAGAACCCCGTGCATCGAGCTCTCGGCCTCACGCCCTTGGAGATCGGAATGTACGCTCTGCTGGGCATTTTCTGCATCGCCATCATCACCTTCATGGTGAGTTGCGGCGTGTATGCCGTGCGCTACCGCCGCAAACAGATGCCACCTGGTGCCGGGGAATCGGTAACAAACGCACACGACTGGGTTTGGTTAGGACGAGCCAATTTGGAGACTGGTGCAATGTCTTGCTCGACCGGTTCGCACAGAAGCGGAAGCGGACCGCCCGGTCCACCCTCGGATCTGAACGGGAATCAACGCAAATCGAGACACGACTCGCAGTCCTCCTCTAGAAACAGTGTCCACAGCAACAACGTGGGAAACTCCAGTCAACCGCCGAGCAACCGCAGCAGCAACATTTCGTATCAGGGATCCGACGTCGGAATACGAATCACGAGCAACCCGCAAGCCGACGACGCCACCAGCGGCGTCACTAAATCCCTCATTTCTTCCTCTGTTGCTGTAAACACAGTCACGGCTACGGACGACGCACAGCCTTTGTCCGATGCGTATGTCTCTTCCGATGCGAATACGTCGACACCCCCACCTTTGCCCGAACGCAGAGTTCGCATTCAATCGAATCCGATACCCATGACCGCACGCGACGACGACGATCTCAAGCCAATGGACGGATCGGCCACTTTCACCATTCAGAAACCTCCCGTTCCGCCACATGCCAACAAATCGGACGAAGCCGCCGTTCCCGAAGTGAAGAACCGAGGAGTTCGCGTCATTCCGGCCGAGTTGGCTGCCACCTGGCGGTCGGATAAGTCCGTCGGCGCCATGCTGAGCGACGCGGAATGGGAAGCGGCGACGATGGGAATGGATTACGATCAATTGATGGATTACTTCGAGAACTTAAAAGAGAGTAATGCCTGACAACCACTGCAGGGGGACGACGAGGACTATCACGATGGCTCACCGATGGTCCATTAAGCGACGAAACAAAACAGCGGATCAACTTCCCCCCTCATCATCGTTTCTGGAATTCTGATACGGAGCCGCCGAAAAGGGCTTTTTGTGTCCTTTGTTTTTTGCAGACTTGGCAATGCCTGATCTCTTCCTGACTGACTGACTGACTGACTGACTGTTTTTTCGAAAGGTGTGTTTGGAAAGATTTTGAAGTTTGGTTTGAAGTGAGACGAACGATAAACTTGCGGAAAGAAACGAACGACTGACAGACAGACCGACCGACCGAATCGATAATTGTAGTTTTTTAACTGTGTCACATTGAATGAGCATTTGGGTGAAAAGTTCCACGTTTAAAAGAAGGATTTTTCAAGAAAATCTTAGCTTTGATTGTGCAATTTACATTCACGATTCACTCTTTTTTTGAAGTGTTTATTTATTATTTTTTTTCTTATTTGAATTTTTCGATTTTTCGATTTTTTGATTTTTCGATTGTCAATTTTTGCATGTTTTCGTATCCGATCGCTTGTCACTGCCGCATCCATTTCTCACAGTGCTTCATTTTTCCATTGTACGATGAAAATATCGCTTTGCTGTCGTTAAGTCAGGTGTTATGTTCATTTTTCTAAGATTTTCTAACCACACAGCAGTATTACTTGTTTTTAACTTGAATTGAATGCTCACTGGAGAAAGATGCGAAAAGTCAACATGAAGTATTAGATTGTTTTTCTCTATACTTTTATTTATTTCTATTGTGTTCATTATTTATTATACTTTTTTATACTTTTTTTTAAAAATAAAAAAGACAAAAGTAAGAAATACTTTTTTCTTAAAACTTTTCTTTGAAATTTTGTATATGAAATGACAAAAGTGTATTTTTTTGTCCGCTAAAAGACAAATTGAGGTCAAAAAAGTAATCATGCCTTTTTAACATTTTGTACATATCTTGAACAAGTACGTAATACATTACTACAATAGCATAATTGTAGTTTTCCATATGTAAAGTGTTGTAATCACATTTTCTGGTAATTTTTACCTCCCAGTACCTGTAATAGCACACTGCGTAACGAACCTAAACTTCACAAAAAAACCACAAAAAAAAATCGTGTGCAACACTTTTTACATTTTTATTAACTCGATTTAATTTTTAATTATTATTATTATTTCTTTGTGTGCCAAAATAATTTTTTTCCATTAATTTTTTATAATTTGGTACAAAACTCTTTAACTTATTTCGCAGCTCATTCAATGTATACGCCATTTAGATCTCTTGCTTTCACGAGCGTTGCTCGTGAAGTGCTAACAAGTATTAACAGATTTATATCCGCTTATGCCTCTAGTCTGGACATTTTTGCGCATTTTGAATGTCATTTCAGGGATTGATTGATTAAATTTAAAATTTAAAAAAAAAATAGTAATTTAATATAGTGCCAGCTTATATTTTAAAAACAATTCTAAATTTGTTAGAGCTGATGTGATTTTTTTTTTCATGTGCCTAGTGTTTATATGATGTACATACGTGCTATTACCTGACTCCATATTGTACAGTCGTAGTCGATGCTGATTTTTTTTGGACTTGTAATCAACTTTGAGTTGATTTCAGTTCCGAAAAATCTGTGCCTATAATTTTGAATGATTTGTATTTCATGTGTTGCATGTCGTGACAAAAACCCAATAATTAATAGTTAATCATAATTCATCTTCTGCTGAATTTCAAGGAAACGATCAAATTGCACAAGTTACATATCAAAATTATGTGTGCATTGCTTCCTATGTTTGCCTGAAAAATAATCAAATTGTAATTATACTTATTATCAACTTTTTCTAGCTTTTCCTATTTGCTTTTACAAGTTGTAGCTTTTTGGGGATTTCATCCCTCAGTAAATTGAAAAAAATTTTGCGGAATTTTAAACACACAAAATTGATTCGTGACTCAAAATTAGTCTTTTTATTTTTCCTTTTGGTTACAAATTGAATGGAAAATTGTACATAAGTATCGATTTTGTTGATGTTTTTATTTTATTTTTACACATAAATCATTAGAAAAATGCAGGATTTAGTATTGTACGTCTTACGTGATGTAAGATACGAAAGAGGACGAACTCGAGAGAGTAACTTATCTTGGTTGAAGCCTATAAAAAATACTAATTTATTAAGCAAAGTAAAAAAAAAAAAAAGGCGTAAAAATCGAATATCATTTTGTAACGTATCATTTCCTTTCTGCCTAAATCAATTGTAATATATTCTACTTCTTGGCTTATCAGGAACTAATCAAGTGCCATCAGAGATGCTTTTTGGCATTATGTTCAATAATTATGTATAAATATTTACATTAAAGAATTATAACACGTATATTATAAATATTAGATTATATTGCGTATTAAAGGGCAAAGTGTGATGTCGCATCAGTTGTATGGTCCTGTGTTGATCTCACTGAAAGTGCTGGTGAAAATTTGTTGCAAAAAAAATAATTCAGCAGCCAATTGTATATCATTTTAAAATCATTAGTGTATCATTTTGTGATTGTAGACAAATAAAAATATGAAATTAAAATTCGTGTCGACACGTTCATTCATTTTATTTTATACAAATACGATTTATGATTTTAATTAACTCTATGTTTGGAGATGTTTATGGGGTTTGGGAGAACGAAAATAGTTTATATTTTGATTAAAAACAGTCTATTACACCACATAAATTAAAATTTTCAAGTGTCCCCTCAGAAATGTCTCAAAAACTAGGCTTGGGGTGGGAGACTGAGGTGATCTGCAGTTCAAGCCACCCTTTTCAAGGGCATTGGGCCCTGTCCGTTACGTCTTCCACGTATGTACAGTATATAGCTGTTGCCTGTTTACGATTTATTTACAAAGAAAGAAGGAAATGTAAGGCTATATATTAACCTGAAATGCAATACACAAACCTGATGCTCATTTCTCATCAGAATTATCAAATTTTCAAACAGATTACATGGATGAAAACTCGACGAACCGTTCTAGATATTAAAATTCATCCAAAACATCTGCCATATCTGTGTTAATCCTGTATTTCACTCGCCTTTACTTTACTTTTCTATAATACCATCGAGAGCATCATCTTGTTTCACGCTGCCCCCATTCGATTGGATGCTCTTTTCTGCAAATCACGTTCCCGCATCTTTTTCCTCTCTTCTCATTGGTCTCTCAAAGAGTTCCCAGGCGGAGTCGAGCGTTAACCCATCCCATTTCCTCGCTCTCGCCAGCATCCGTCATATAAGAAACATCGGTTCATCTTTGGGCATGCGCCGAAGCCAGCTGCAAGAAAACGACAGTGAGTGCGGTTGCTCGTCGCCTTTTCCTCGATCAATTGGGTTCAGCATCGCGGCACTGATGGGGGAACCCTCTCTACACGACTCTTTCGTGGGTTCCACGAGTTCGGGAGTGGGTCGGGATTGTTGTTACGACTGGGGACCGGCTTACGACACGCCACAACCGGTGAAAGACATGGAAGGTAAACTTCTACACATTAACAAAAAATCGTGTTTTCCTTTTAACATACTTATCAATCTTGGATAAACTTTTTTTTCTTTCCAGCTTGTCTTCTCAATGCCAGCAGAGTGACAGTTGTGCAGGATTTAAGCGTGCAGTTCAGTCCCACGGATCATCACCAAACGTCAAATTCCCATCGAACGTCGAAAGACAGGGGAAATAAAAACGTGGACGAAAACGATGTGGACGATAACAACAAAACCACACCGGAATCGTCGCCCCTTTCGAAACCGAAGAAACCCATGCATCCAAAACTGGTCGGTGTCAATATTTCCCTCGAAATGAAGGCTCTGTGGGATGAATTCAACGAATTAGGCACCGAGATGATCGTCACAAAAGCCGGAAGGTAACCGAATTCATTTTTTGCCCCCGCATAAAACAGAAAAAAGAAAAACAAGATGCATTTTCCAGAGCACAGCACATGCAAACTATCTGATTACATTTTTAACTGTTATTCCATGTGTTTGCAATCAAGCGCTTAGAGAATTGATCTGCGAGTGATGTGAAGTGGTTTTTTTAATGTCCGTATACAAACAACATGGTTATAAGTTGAAGTGGAAAGATAGTGAGGGAAAAAAGTTCTCAAGATGTGGTGTGGTCTGCTGTGTTTAAGTACTTGACAAACTGCTTAGAGAGGATAATGTAAAGTTAACACACTTGTCTGCGAGCCTGTTAGCTTATGATTACATTTATGCTGATATGATTATTTCAACTCGACGTCCCTTCTCGCTCCGTTTTCCTCGACTCTTAATTTTTTTCTTTTTTTTGATCGATGAAAAATTGTGAGGTGTAATTGATGAGGCAGACGGGCGTCGAGGAAGCGACTTTTTTTTTCTAACGAAGGGTGAAAAGCTCGACTTTTCGAATGGCTCATTTGTAGTAGTCAAATTGCACCAGTTCTTCCCTTATGATTTTTTTTTTTTTTATTTATTTATCTTCCATAGACGCATGTTTCCAACGTTTCAAGTTAAAATTTTTGGGATGGATTCCATGTCTGATTACATAGTTATGATGGATTTTGTTCCCGTGGATGATAAGCGATACCGTTACGCATTTCATAGGTATTTTCTTACAGTGTTTTAGTCATTGATCGAGTTACTGTAAGTCGAATGTGATTTGTGTGTCTATAGTTCGAGTTGGGTAGTTGCCGGGAAAGCCGATCCCAACATGCCGCCACGAATACACATGCACCCCGATTCCCCGGCCAAAGGTAGTCAGTGGATGAAACAAATGATATCTTTCGACAAATTAAAACTTACGAATAATCAACTCGACAATAATGGACACGTAAGGAATTTTGGTTTCGATTTATTTGTTTTATCTTTTAGAAAAGGAGATTTATTTTTTTATAATCTTATCTCGTGTTTACGCAATTGTAGATCATCCTTAATTCGATGCATCGTTACCAACCCCGCTGTCATGTGGTTTTTATCAATCCGAAAGGAGAAGACGCAGCTCACACCGAAAACTTCAAAACGTTCGTATTTCCCGAGACGAAGTTCACGGCCGTCACTGCGTATCAGAATCATCGGGTGAGTTTTCCCTTATTTTATTTTATTTTATTTATTTTTATTTTATTGCGCCTTTCCGTGTATAAGAGTTTTGCACAGGTCAAAATGTACCGTAAACTAAAATCTCCGACATCCGAGATTGAGCGACTTGTAAAATTATCTCTATCTTTGCTTTATTTTATTTAAAATTTTCATCCACCTGCTGTGAATGTGTTGAATCAACAAGAGAGGTTTTGGCCCTGCCCTGGTGCCGGGATCTGCTGACATGGCGCCGATGTTAATCCATAAATCTTTCTCGCGTGTTGGCGATGTTTGGTTTGGAGCCCAGTTGGTGGCCTGTTCACTTTCCCCTCAGCACGTGGTGGGGGTGTTGAGCAATTGCATAACTTTAACCTTATATACTATGCGGTTATCAAAAAATATCCCAATTTACACTTCGTTTTTCATCCCACAAAATTTTTTTTAAGAAAAAAAGGGCTTATTAAAATTTTTGGTCAAAAGTAGTAAAAATTTATTAGGAAATTTGTAGTCCGAAATGGACAAACGACAAAATTTCCAAGGGTGTAATTGAGAGAGTGTAATTTTTATTACCCATTCCCATTGGGACGCCAGCTGCAGACGTTTCTTTCCTCACCCGCGTACGTCCGTCGTCTGAGTAAATCGGCCGGAAAAATGTTTCGGGCCTTCGCGAGAGGATTGCGAGGGACGACAGGGGACGGAATCTCCCTTTCCTGTCATTTCATTTGACGTTTTTAATGGGAAGGAACGGAATTACAGCACGAGCGAATCTGATATGATACCGGGATCATCTTTTACATCGTTATTTTGTCCTTACACTATTTTTAACTGACAATTCTTAGTAATTTACTGGGTTTCTTCGGCGCCTCACTACTTTTTTTAGGTTTTTATTTTTATTTTTTTATTTTTTTCTAAACAGATAACTCAGTTGAAGATAGCGAGCAATCCATTCGCAAAAGGATTTCGTGATTGCGATCCAGACGAATGGTAATTAACACTTCTACATACTTTTAATCAATTCAATTACAATCTTTAAGCGGATAATGAACCAAATACTGTATTCATTTGTGCCAAGTCGTTGAAGGAATTTTTCCACAACTAATTTAGCAGTGACAAAGAGTTAACATGTTGTGTCTTTTTTTTAAAAAAAATATAAGAAGGAAAAAAAAAAGTTGTTGATTTTGGATCTATTCACCATCCAGTAAAATAAAACGATCGTAAAAATGGCTCCCGTATTGGCCCTGCCGGGAAGTCCACCTCCCAGGGGTTTTATAGACTTTTCGCTGGCAATTTAACTGTTTATTTTGACGTTTCGAGAAATAAATGTTGCTGTACACACGTTTATTTATCTCGTTCCAGTGTTGTTGAGGTTCTAAATCATCTTCAACCGGTCAAACGAATGCGTTATAATAATCACAGACCGAGTTCGGTGCAGCAAATATTAGGTCCCGCATCTGCCACTTACGGAAATTGTAGCGTCAAAGACTCGAAAAGTGAGAAAATAAAAGCGTAAAACACTCTTTCTGCTTGATTAAACGGCACGTTTTTTAATTAATTTCCAGCCGAAGACGAACAACATCAACAAGAAGCCGGAAGTGGATTGCTCACCAGAATGATGAACCCAGCCCTTCATCCGCACGTGCAACAATTTTCGGTGCTTGGTCAACCTTATGCGGGAGATTTGTGCAATTACGGGCCAATGTATTCCCACGACGGCGGATTCACGAGTGCAAATTCCTACTCATCCGTGAAATCGCGCGCACACGCCCAGACTTCTTACTCCAGGTCACCCGCTGCCGTGTATTCCAGTCCTCCTGGATATCATCAAGGATTCGGCACGAACAACGTATACGCTGCCAACAGACCCCGTCCGAACACTTTCGAATACAACGCGAGGTGAACTGATCTGATTAATGACTGTGATATATATGAAGATAAAACTGTTTTACTCGCAATTTTCTTTTCTTTTTTTTAT